>SJYX01002184.1:124433-135399 GCA_006410675.1 Oreotragus oreotragus | reverse complement strand
GAGGGCGGTAAATCGAGGGTACAGCCTGTTAGCCACTCATGCTGTGCCCTAACAGAAAGGAAAGGGGCTCCTCATAGCTGCCCCAGGCAGACTAAGCCTCTGCAGAAAGATTGACACTCAGGGCCAAGTGGCAGCACCCCTGGTTAGGAGCACATTACTCCATGAATTGGTCCTCGCCCGGTTCCCGATTCCGACTCACCCATCATTTCTCGTCGGCCTCTCAAGGGCTTTCCACCTCCAAGGTTCTCAAATCGCATTGTAATTGCCCTGAGAGGTTTTTTTAAAAAATGGCTCCAGAGACTAGTTAATTGGTGCAGTCTGGGCAAGGGGAGTTTTACGAGCTCCCCAGGCGCCTCTAGTGTGCAGCCACGTTTGCGCGCCAGCACTCCACCGCGGCAGCCAGTCTGCTTGCTCTTTCCTGAACACACCCAGCGTGCTCACTCACCCGTGCTCACTCACCTGTGCCTTCTTCATTTCCTTCAGTGCCCCACTCCCACCCGGAAAACTTCTCATTCTACGACACTCAATCAGAAGGAGCTCTGCCAGGAACAGTCAGGTCTACCCATTTGGAGATGGCAGATCACCTCATATATCCCTCTAATAGAGCTAACAGAGACCATGTAATTTGTGATTCCAACCAACACACTGCTGAATGTAAACCAGAACACTACTAATAATTATGCTGGGTGACAGGTGTCAACTAGCACTACCCCAGGCAAACTGGAACGTCAGGCCCTCTGGTTATAGCTCCTACGGTGTCAATCAGGAATCACAAACTTGCCTTCTTGCCTTCCATTCTTGGTGTGAAAGTCATTAAGGCAGGGATAGCCCTTCCTCATTTCTCTAACCTCAGTACCCACCACACGTTAACTGTTGAGTCGATGTTTCTTTAAGAAGTCCTCTATTTTTTTTTTCATTGCACTTTATCACTTTATCTTTATTAATAAGTTAACTTTTTTACTCCAGTGGAGAACCCAATGCTATTCATCTTATGATTATTAAAATAGTAATTGATTAATAAACATGTTTCCTATGCTAACTCTGTTCACCACCCAATATCACCACCATTTGAAGACATCATGTTAAAACTACATTTTATGTCTATCAACAGATGAATGAGCAAAGAAGTGGTATTCCATTACACAATGTAATACTACTCAGCCATAAAAAAAAAATAATGAAATTTTGCCATTTGCAGCAACATGACTAGACTGTGAGAGCATTATGCTATGAAACAGAAGTCAGACAGAGAAAGACAAGCACTGTATGGTATCACATGCAGAATTAACAAACTAATGAATATAGCAAAAGAGAAGCAGATGCACAGATACAGAGAACAAACTAGTAGTTACCAGTGGGGAGAAGGAAGGGACAGGCAATATGCAGGGCAAGGGATCACAAGGTACAGACCATAAGGCATAAAATAAGTCACAAGGATATACAGTACAACACGGGGACTATAACCAATGTTTTATAATAACTATAAGTGGAATATAACCTTAAAAATTGTGAATCACTCTACTGTACACCTGTAACTTATAATAATATTATACATTATACTTCATTTTTTAAAGCAACACTTTTAAACTTTTAACATTAAATTTTAAATACCATCAAAAATTTAAAATTGGATACAGTAAAAATTAAAATCAACTATTTATTTTCCTTATGAAACTCTCTGTAGAAGACACACTGAAAGTGTATCCCTTCCTTCTTGGAAACTTGCAAATGACTTGCTAATGAAAACTATGAAAATTTTGAATCTTGAACAATATGCTTCTAGATTTTGTTTTTCACAGTGAGAGAGACTGGAAGAAATGGATTTTCTTCAATTAAAGGGACTTTCAGATTGCTTTTTAAAATTCAAACTTATATAACCTCAAATACAGTGATAATTGACTTGTTACTGGACAGAGAATTATCAGATAATGATAATTGAAGGCCTCTATTTTATAATGATTAAATGATGGACTGTGTTACTAAAGAAAGTAAAATGTGAAAGTGAAAGTCGCTTAGCAGTGTCTTACTCTGCGACTCCGTGGACTATACTGTCCGTGGAATTCTCCAGGCCAGAATACTGGAGTGGGTAGCCTTTCCCTTCTCTAGGGGATATTCCCAACCCAGGGATCAAACCCAGGTCTCTCGCATTGCAGGTGGACTCTTTACCAGCTGAGCCACAAGGGAAGCCCAAGAATATGTAGTGGGTAGCCTATCCCTTCTCCAGGGGATCTTCCCCACCCAGTAATCAAACTGGAGTCTCCTGCATTGCAGGTGGAGTCTTTGGGCTCAAATTCCAGCTCTGCCACTTATTATTAGCTGTGTGACTGGACCATTTCTTGTGATTTAGTGACTTCATCTCTCAAATGTAGATAATAATGGAATGAATGTACTTAATCGGACTGTTTAAAAGTTTAAATGAGTTGATATATGCAAAGTGTTTAGAGGATAGTACTTAAATTTCCGAAGCACTGTATGAGTCTTTTTTATTATTTGTAAAGAGAATGGATAAACCAATTGGATAAGAGTTTTCCCATGGAACTCCTCTAAATGACCTTGCCCATAGTGAATGCTCATCATAACATTCACTGATGAGTCACTATGTTTCAGGCACCATCACATGCTTTGCATACATTATTCCATTTACCCTTCATCACAACTCCTAGCAGGAAAGTATGTTATCTATTACACCAAGCTTACAGATAAGGAAAGTAAAGCTCAAAAATGAAGACGATATCCATGGTCACCGGGTTTTATCTTTCTATAAGAAAAAAGCAACTAAAATCTATTTGTACTGTGAGCTTCCTGTGAGTCCTTTGAGAAATAAAAGGACTTGTCTGAAGTCTCTGTAATCACACAATGTACCCACTGTTTGAGGAAATGGAGAGTGAAAAGGCAATTGCCCTGAAAGATGTGCTTTTGAAGGATCTCATGTTTGTTGCTTTTTGAAGTGCTTTAACAATTCACGAACTAATATTATCAAGAAGGTAATATGTACAAGGCAGTATTAGGGGTACTTAGCTTACACCCCAAATAATAAAATCTTCCTCTTACTCCCAAGGAGTTCAAAATATAGTTGAGAACATGGAGAAAACATTCAATAACACTATAGGATTTAAGTAGCAGTGGTGGTACTAATGGTAAGGAACCCACCTGCAAACACAGGAGACGTAAGAGACATGGGTTCGATCTCTGGATCAGGAAGATTCCCTGGAGGAGGGCACTGCAACCCATTCCAGTATTTTTGCCTGGAGAATCCCATGGACAGAGAAGCCTGGTGGGCTACAGTTCATAGGGTCTCCCAGAGTCAGACACAACTGAAGCGACTTAGCATGCATGCACACACATGTAAGGGAGAGTCTTAAAGCAACATGATTCATTCCCCAGGAAATGGTGCAGTTGGTACCTGCCACAGAAGGTCAGGAAAGAAAGGACTTCTGAAGAAAAGAAACTGAGAGGACATGAGAGTTGGGTCTTTAAACGACACTTGACTAGTCTTCCATTGACACCCATCAGTGGTCCCTCTCCAGCACACTGGAACTGTAGAGACAAGACAACCATCTAGAGTGCTGCACTCAAGATGCTGAATGTCCTGAAAGGGAATAAGACCTGTGAATAGAGAACTCAAGGGTCGCGTGAGTCGTTATGGCAGAGAAGCTATTCTCTGTCTGGTACACTCTGGAGCCCAGAGAAGGTCATTTACTCAAATTGGACTGGTCAGAGCTGATGGCAGCGAGATGGTAGAAGCATTTCTAGAAAAGAGATTGCCCAAGTCGAGTCTTAAAGAATCAAGAAGAGTTACCAAGGGGGAGAAAAGGGAGAAAAGGCTTCAAGAGCAGTACAAGTGTATGGGAAAGGGAGGGAGTAGGTGTTAAATTAAAAGAGGAATTCAAAAGAAAGAGAATCAAAATTGTAAGAGATGAAGGATGGGAAAACTGGGATCATATTAGGAAGACAAAACCCTCTGAAAGGAAATACTTAGAAGCCTGGAAAGGAAAATGATCTTTTTTTTTTTTTTTCTGTTCTCGTTTATATTGTTCAAGAGAATTCCAGATAATAAAGATATTGCATATTTATTAATGAACTTCTGAAACAAAGGCATATAGCATGTTTTGGTGGTTTAGCCACTAAGTTGTGTCCAACTTGCTTCTGTATGGACTGTAGCCTGCCGGGTTCCTCTGTCCACAGGACTTCGCAGGCAAGAGTGCCAGAGCAGATCGTCATTTCATTCTCCAGAGGCTCTTCCTGACCCAGTGATAGAACCTGCATCTCCTGCAGCTGCAGGTGGATGCTTTACCACCGGGCCAGCAAGCAAGCCCCAGAGTATGCTGTACACTACGTGAGTGTACATGGAAACCCAAGAAGCATTCAAAATGTTTCCTCTGCGAAAAATATATATGCCCATGCACACATGAGCACAAAAACATCTGCCAAAAGTACAATCTTATCCTAGTTCAACCTCACAAGTGGTCTCAAAATCAACAGTTGTTTTTGTTTGTTAACTTGTTAAAAGCTGTCAGCACAGTCTTCCTCTTAGTCTCTGCCCCTAATAGGAGCAAGCTGACATAGCTGCTGGAGAAACGTGGAGGGCGTAAAAAGACAAAAAAACATTACCTCCTTTTGACCCTGAACTAAGCTTATAAAGTACACTCACCAGAAGGGAGATCTAGACAGCATTAACCTGTCTGGTTTCATTAAACGGGGAAGGCAATGGCACCCCACCCCAGTACTCTTGCCTGGAAAATTCAATGGACAGAGTAGCCTGGTGGGCTGCAGTCCATGGGGTCGCTAACAGTCGGACAGACTGAGCGACTTCACTTTCACTTTTCTCTTTCATGCATTGGAGAAGGAAATGGCAACCCACTCCAGTATTCTTGCCTGGAGAATCCCAGGGATGGGGGAGCCTGGTGGGCTGCCGTCTATGGGGTCACACAGAGTCGGTTTCATTAAAATGTGCACATAGCCTACTACTAGAGAGGAAAAACTATGCCCATAAGAAGTCATAAAACTTGACAGTACATATCATGAAAAAAAAACTAGTTTTAAATGTGTATGTATGTATATATACTATATACATATATAAAGATATATATACTTTAACCTTCCCATTCTCTATGAATGAAATAACTGATCACAAGGCAGGGGAGCAGAGTGACTAAGTATACATCCTCCGAAGTTAGACTCCCTGGCCTTCCAGCCTGGCTCCTCAATATACCAGCTGAATAAACATTTTCCCTATGATTGTAAGCACCTTAACCTCTCCAAGCCTCAGCGACTTCTCCATCTATAAAATCAAAATAATAATAGAACCCACCACATGTGATTAAATAGTGATCTTCTTATGATTTAATCCTCTTATGAGGATTAAATGATATAATTTATACAAAAGTGCTTAGCATATTGGCTGACATATGGTAAGAACTGGAGAGTAGTTCCAGAACTATTCAACTTAAACCAGGAACTATTTGGAAACATAAAAAGTAGGAAACCTTTTGAAATCATTAAAGTGATTAGATGGGACTGACTAGCCTTTTTGAGGCCAGCTGTAAATTTACTCATGTAAGATTAAATTCACTCACTTAAGAGAAACTTCTTTTGTAAAGGACCATCCAGTGCTTAAAACAGAGGATCGTTTTTCATATTGCTCTCCATATATTCCTGTCACTTTGACTTGCCTCATTTATATAAATTTGCCTTAAAAAAAAAAAAATACCCTGAATCTAATCACTCCTGGGGTCTGAAAAACCATCACAAAGGAAATGGTTACTTCTATAAATTGTTTATAAAATGCAGGATCCTAGCTGACAGACTTGCTGGCAAGTAAGACAATGACTTAACCTCTCCAAGCCTCAGCGACTTCTCCATCTATAAAATCAAAATAATAATAGAACCCACCACATGTGATTAAATAGTGATCTTCTTATGATTTAATCCTCTTATGAGGATTAAATGATATAATTTATACAAAAGTGCTTAGCATATTGGCTGACATATGGTAAGAACTGGAGAGTAGTTCCAGAACTATTCAACTTAAACCAGGAACTATTTGGAAACATAAAAAGTAGGAAACCTTTTGAAATCATTAAAGTGATTAGATGGGACTGACTAGCCTTTTTGAGGCCAGCTGTAAATTTACTCATGTAAGATTAAATTCACTCACTTAAGAGAAACTTCTTTTGTAAAGGACCATCCAGTGCTTAAAACAGAGGATCGTTTTTCATATTGCTCTCCATATATTCCTGTCACTTTGACTTGCCTCATTTATATAAATTTGCCTTAAAAAAAAAAAAATACCCTGAATCTAATCACTCCTGGGGTCTGAAAAACCATCACAAAGGAAATGGTTACTTCTATAAATTGTTTATAAAATGCAGGATCCTAGCTGACAGACTTGCTGGCAAGTAAGACAATGGTACAGCCACAGGCTTGGGTAAAATGCCTATGGTCAAGAAGTTTAACAATACAGAATTAATATTTGTTTTTTAAAACTCCAATCTTTTTCCTTGGAATTATCCATCACCCAGCTCACCCTTTCACCCATCCTCCACTCTCCCTTCACTTATACCTTACTCCCAGGGAATCATTTTAAGAAGGAAACTTCACCAATATTCTGAATTACTTGTAATGCATAATGCATATACAAGTAGAAAAGGACATATCTAAAACCTGAGTATAAAAGCAGCCATTCCAGAGTTGTAATGTTTGGAGCTAGATTGTAAATGGTGAAAATTTCAAAGGGGGAGAAAACCCTCGTGATCAGACTCAAGAAATATTTTAAACCACCAGAAACTTTGATGTGAAACCTTTGTGTTTTGCACATTACAAATGTAGAATATGGATCTTTCAATCAGGAGAAGTACAGGCATTGGGTAATAGAGTAAAAGAAACTCACATTTCCATATCTAACTTTTTTCCTGTCCTGGAAAAAGGGAATTATTCTTCCATTGTGCAAATCCACCTACTCGGAGGCATATGATTAAGATGGTAAGGAGCTCAGGTCTTCAGGCACAAAGTGGAAAAAAAAAAAATCTAAAATGTAAGGTGAATTATCTTTCTTTTAAGCTGTGATTAAGTTTAAAAATAAAACCATCAATGGCTTTTGTTCTATGTTGCAACCAGAAGTCTACTTTTCCCCCTACTGTCTTCACTTTTGCCTTCAAATAAAATCTTGCAGATCTAAAACTCTCTTTTGTGGCTTAAGTTTATTAAACCTTGATATGATTCCTCCAGGGTTGAAGATCCTCGTGCTAAACTGCTTACCAAGGGTTTACAAATTGAAATAGTTCTCAAGGGAATTTTTTTTCTGCCCAGTTAGTTCTGTTACTGCTGCTTCTGAAGTCAGGATTATTGAGATAAAACTGATTAGAAAACCAAGCCTCTCTAACTCCCAACACCAAATGGGTCAGAAAGGCAGGGAGCAGAGTGCTTGGAGCTCTCTCACGTTTCTATTATTAAAAGACTTCCCCCCTGATAAGTGAAAGCTGTATTAGCTCAATACCAGTTTTCAGAAAGCAGTGCCTCAACACATCTATCTCTGTTGCCACACACAACACTCAGAGCAGAGATTCTTGATCAAATTCTGGGTTAAACTGGTGAGTGCCACACCACTTATTGATTCAACTGCAAAGTGACTTCTTACGGACTCCACCTGGCATCGTGGCAGCTATACAATTTATCAAGAGAGGTAAAAAATAAAGACACTGAAGAAAATAAATAAAACCCTAATGCTCTCTTCTGAGCCTCAAGTTTTATAATGCCTGAAAACTCCTGAATACCAGTGCAACCTTAGATTTCTTTCCTGGGTCAGTGATATAGTCACTGACTTATAATTCTTCCCATTTTTTCCGAATCATGGAAAGCATAACATTTTATATAAGAAACTCACACTTTCAAGAGGGCCATCATCTCAAAGTTGTACATTAGCTGACTAAAACTCAGAATGTATTTCCCATGGAAACCATAACTGTTGACTTCTGAAGCGAGTCCACATGTTATTACACCCATATTGTATTAATAAGAAAACCTTGTATCTAACCTCCATAACAGATGGTTGAATCCCCAGTGTTTAAACAACTGCTGACACACTCAGGGCTCCTAAGGCAGCCCATTTCTTTTGTTGGACATCTCTCTTGGTACATGAGCTAAAAACTACTCACATTCAGCTACAGTCTCCCTGCCACCTGGCAGATCCTCCTATCAGGACTCAGGGAGCCATCTGCTAGTTTTATCTCCACTTCTCCACTGTACACATGCCCAATTCCTTGAATCACTTCTCCTGACAGAGATTCCGGCGCCCATGCCCCTGAATATGCTCTGTCTCATTTTGAATGTCATTTGTGTAATGTGATGTGCACAGCTGGAGAGAACTGGATATGTGTGGCTAGCACAGTAGGACACACGGACTCCACCTGGCATCGTGGCAGCTATACAATTTATCAAGAGAGGTAAAAAATAAAGACACTGAAGAAAATAAATAAAACCCTAATGCTCTCTTCTGAGCCTCAAGTTTTATAATGCCTGAAAACTCCTGAATACCAGTGCAACCTTAGATTTCTTTCCTGGGTCAGTGATATAGTCACTGACATAATTCTTCCCATTTTTTCCGAATCATGGAAAGCATAACATTTTATATAAGAAACTCACACTTTCAAGAGGGCCATCATCTCAAAGTTGTACATTAGCTGACTAAAACTCAGAATGTATTTCCCATGGAAACCATAACTGTTGACTTCTGAGGCGAGTCCACATGTTATTACACCCATATTGTATTAATAAGAAAACCTTGTATCTAACCTCCATAACAGATGGTTGAATCCCCAGTGTTTAAACAACTGCTGACACACTCAGGGCTCCTAAGGCAGCCCATTTCTTTTGTTGGACATCTCTCTTGGTACATGAGCTAAAAACTACTCACATTCAGCTACAGTCTCCCTGCCACCTGGCAGATCCTCCTATCAGGACTCAGGGAGCCATCTGCTAGTTTTATCTCCACTTCTCCACTGTACACATGCCCAATTCCTTGAATCACTTCTCCTGACAGAGATTCCGGCGCCCATGCCCCTGAATATGCTCTGTCTCATTTTGAATGTCATTTGTGTAATGTGATGTGCACAGCTGGAGAGAACTGGATATGTGTGGCTAGCACAGTAGGACACTGATTATCACAGCCCAGACAGTGTGGTTTTATTTTGTTTTTACTGAATATGAAGTCATTGAAGGACATAAACAGCCAGTGTGTGTGTGTGTGTGTGTGTGTGTGTGTGTCTGCGTGTACACGCTCACTCAGTCGTGTCCGATTCTTTGTGACCCCATGGACTATAGGCTGTCAGGCTCCTCTGTCCATGGAATTTTCCAGGCAAGAACACTGGAAAGGGTTGCCATTTCCTCCTGCAGGGGATCTTCCCAACCCAAGGATTGAATCAGCATCTCTTGAGTTTCTTGTATTAGCAGGGTGATTCTTTACTAGGACCACTTGGGAAGTCCAAACAGCTGTTGACGGGCCTTTTTTAGGTTAGAGCAGAGCCTCATTGCGGAGAAGGCGATGGCACCCCACTCCAGTACTCTTGCCTGGAAAATCCCATGCATGGAGGAGCCTGGTGGGCTGCAGTCCATGGGGTCGTGAAGAGTCGGACACGATTGAGCAACTTCATTTTCACATTTCACTTTCATGCATTGGAGAAGGAAATGGCAACCCACTCCAGTGTTCTTGCCTGGAGAATCCCAGGGACGGGGGAGCCTGGTGGGCTGCCGTCTATGAGGTCACACAGAGTCAGACGCAACTGAAGCGACTTAGCAGCAGCAGCAGCAGCAGCAGAGCCTCATTGTATACCATGTGTGGCAGAGTGCTTAAGTGAGGGAAACATTTTTTTTTTTTAAACCAGAGGGCTGAGAACAGAAAATACCAACCACTTCTTTATCTAGAAATAAAACCAGCAAATAACCTCAAAATAAGTCCTTAATTTCCAGAAGAATCGTTTGGATGGCCTTGGGTATAAAATCGGTAAGGCCGATTTTTGCCCAGCATCATGGAGAATCTTTGTCTCTACAGCTTGGCCAAGTCTGTTTCTCCCGACATCCCCTGCTGTTCCAAGCTCTGGTGTGGAGCAAGGAAAGAGCAAGTTGCCTAAAGAGTGTGTGTGGGTGTGTGTGTGGAAGAGGGCACCTTCTGAGAGAGAAAGGACCTAGTGGTAGAAAAAAGCAACCAAGCTCCTGAAATTGAGAAGGAAATGGCAACCCATTCCAGTATCCTTGCCTGGAAAATTCCATGGACAGAGAAACCTGGAGGGCTACAGTCCACGGCGTCACCAAGAGTTAGCCACGTCTGAGCACACCAGCACAGAACTACCGAGCAACACGAGAAGACAGCTGCTTTCTCCTTGCAGTCAAAGGAGGAACACAGAACTGGAAGTTTTCAAAACTTGAGGCCGAGTGCTCCCCACTCCAAACCCAGGGACACAACCTGAGGCTCTAAGGAGGAGACTGTGGATAAAACCGGGAAGCTGTCAGCTTAGAGACCCCAATCGGTTGTCATGGAAATCCCTTGAATGAGAACCAAGAGGCCCAATAGCAATAGAACAGGATCATCATCTCTTTTTAAAAAATTGTTATTGGATTATAGTTGCTTTACAATGCTGCATTAATTTCTACAGTACAGCAACATGAATCAGCTGTACCTATATACCTCGCCCCTCTTTTTCAGATTTCCTTCCCACTGAGGTCACCACAGAGCACTGAGTAGGGTTCCTGAGCTATTCCTAGGTTCACATTAGTTATCTATCTTATATTTTATACATAGTATCAATAGTGTATATATGTCAGTTCCAATCTGTTAATTCACCCCAATCTCCCCTCGCCCCCTTGGTGTTCATACCTTTGTTCTCTATGTCTGTGTCTCTATTTCTGGTTTGCAAATAAGATCATCTCTATGCCAAAGCCTTTGACTGTGTGGATCACAATAAACTGTGGAAAA
>SJYX01002184.1:94292-121475 GCA_006410675.1 Oreotragus oreotragus | reverse complement strand
GAGAAGGCAATGGCACCCCACTCCAGGACTCTTGCCTGGAAAATTCCATGGATGGAGGAGCCTGGGTAGTCTGCAGTTCATGGGGTCGCTAAGAGTTGGACACGACTGAGCAACTTCACTTTCACTTTTCACTAGCATGCACTGGAGAAGGAAATGGCAACCCACTCCAGTGTTCTTGCCTGAAGAATCCCAGGGACGGGGGAGCCTGGTGGGCTGCCATCTATGGGGTCATACAGAGTTGGACACGACTGAAGCAACTTAGCAGCAGTAGCAGCAAAGTGAGCATTATGGCCTTTATACAGCTTGCAGAAATTCACTCCGTGCCCAGAAAACCTTTTAACACTTTCACTTTTCATGGTGAAATAATAACATCACTTATCTCTTTAAATTGCTACAAAAATTTGGAGAAAATAATAGGCTCACAGATTTAAAATATTCTTTAGAATCTGACAAAAAACATGCAATTTAGCTTTTGTATATCTTTTATACATTTTTATTAGGCAATATACTTGGTGATGCTAGTGGTAAAGAACCCACCTATCAATGGAGGAGATGCAAGAGACACAGGTTCAGTCCTTGAGTCAGGAAGATCCCCTGGAGAAGGAAATGGCAAACCACTCCAATATTCTTGCCTGGGAAATCCCATGGACAGAGGAGCCTAGTGGCTGCAGTCCGTAGGGTTGCAAAGAGTCAGAAACGACTGAACAGCAGCAATGTTACATATAGAGAAAAGGACACTTAAATGCACAGCTGAAATAAATTATTTTAAAGCAAAGACTACTCAGATTTTTAACTCTTTTTATTTAAAATTTTTCCTTGCTTCTTTTTAGAATTTCTTTTTTTTTTTAATCATCTCCAACTCTGCTAAAATTTTTAAGCTTTCCTTTTATTTCCTTGAATCTACTNAAAAAGGACACTTAAATGCACAGCTGAAATAAATTATTTTAAAGCAAAGACTACTCAGATTTTTAACTCTTTTTATTTAAAATTTTTCCTTGCTTCTTTTTAGAATTTCTTTTTTTTTAAATCATCTCCAACTCTGCTAAAATTTTTAAGCTTTCCTTTTATTTCCTTGAATCTACTAAGTCAAGTTATTTTTAAATCTTTAATAATTGTTTATAGTCTCATTTTTATCAGCTTGTGTCTCAGTGTTCCAGGAAATTTTTTATATCATGTAATGGACATTCCTAGAAATAATTTTAAGCCTCTAATGATACTATCTTCTTACAGAAAGGATTTATTTTGTTGCTTAAGTCAGGCACCCTGAGGAACCACAAATCACCTTACTCACCTTATAAGGACTGAGCTTTTCTGAACCACAAATCTGACTCTAAACTCTCCAGTCTTCCTTACTGCTCAGTGTGTGGCCCTTCTGGGTCCAAACTTAAAGCACAAAGTGGGGTTTTCTGACAGACCCTAGACTCCAGTTTCTGTCCTCTTAGCCTTGTGAGTTTGTCAAGCCAGGCTTCAAAGTATGTGAACCATGAATTTCCAGATGCTCAAGCTGGATTTAAAAAGGCAGAGGAATCAGAGATCAAATTGCCAACATCTGCTGGATCATCGAAAAAGCAAGAGAGTTCCAGAAAAACATCTACTTTTGCTTTATTGACTATGCCAAAGCCTTTGACTGTGAGATCACAACAAACTGGAAAATTCTGAAAGAGATGGGAATACCAGATCACCTGACCTGCCTCTTGAGAAATCTGTATGCAGGTCAGGAAGCAACAGAACTGCACATGGAACAACAGACTGGTTCCAAACAGGAAAAGGAGTACTCAAGGCTGTATATTGTCACCCTGCTTATTTAACTTCTATGCAGAGGACATCATGAGAAACGCTGGGCTGAAAGAAACACAAGCTGGAATCAAGATTGCCGGGAGAAATATCAATAACCTCAGATATGCAGATGACACCACCCTTATGGCAGAAAGTGAAGAGGAGCTAAGAAGCCTCCTGATGAAAGAGGAGAGTGAAAAAATTTGCTTAAAACTCAACATTCAGAAAACTAAGATAATGGCATCCTCTCCCATCACTTCATGGGAAATAGATGGGGAAACAATGGAAACAGTGACAGACTTTATTTTGGGAGGCTCCAAAATCACTGCAGATGGTGACTGCAGCCATGAAATTAAAAGATGCTTGCTCCTTGGGAGAAAAGTTATGACCAATCTAGACAGTATATTCAAAAGCAGAGACATTACTTTGCCAACAAATGTTCATCTAGTCAAAGCTATGGTTTTTCCAGTGGTCATATATGGATGTGAGAGTTGGACTATAAAGAAAACTGAGTGCCAAAAAATTGATGCTTTTGAACTGTGGCTTTGGAGAAGACTCTTGAGAGTCCCTTGGACTGCAAGGAGATCCAACCAGTCCATCCTAAAGGAGATCAGTCCTGGGTGTTCACTGGAAGGACTGATGCTGAAGCTGAAACTGCAATACTTTTGCCACCTGATGCAAAGAATGGGCTCATTGGAAAAGACCCTGACGCTGGGAAAGATTGAAGGCAGGAGGAGAAAGGGACGACAGGATGAGATGGTTGGATGGCATCACCGACTCAATGGACGTGAGTTTGAGTAAATTCTGGGAGCTGGCAATGGACACGGAGGCCTGGCCTGCTGCAGTCCATGGGGTTGCAAAAAGTCAGACATGACTAAGCAACTGAACTGACTGATTTTGATAATCTCTTCAATAATCTGCAAATGTAAAGCAACCTTAAGCTGCCCTCATCTCTCTGAATATTTGTCTTCACCCCGTTCTTGGCTCCACAATCCTTCAATACATTTGTACCCTGAAGTACAGAATGTTGTCCAGTTATTCTTATTATTTTTGTTGAGAATGTTGGTTAGAATTACCTCAAATGCTATTACCAGAAGTGAAGGTTTCTCCCTTATTCATATTTTTTAATTACTTACAATAAGTTGACCCAGTTACCAAACACAACCACTGCTTTATGTCCATCTCTCCTACAGTACTCATCAGTTGCAAACTAATATTGTAATGATTTTTTAAATATTTATATTTCTCTCTCTGCCTTTATTAGATTTTGAAGCTCTTCTAGAACAGAATCCATAATCATGTCTGATTCAACTATGGATTACCTCCATATCCTGCATCTTATTCACATTAACCTTGCAGGAACTGTTAAGTGAATGAATAAACTCAGATGCTTCTTGTTTGCATAAACTGGACACTTCTGAAATAGAACCTCTATGTTATCCTAAACTGTATAATAAGAAATCTCAGCAGAAATAAGAAGTAGGCTATAATCCCAAATATCAATTGTGATTTGCATTAACAAGTTCCTCCAGAACTTGTATGATAAGCAATTGCATACCTGCAGAAATAAACATGAGTATTAGGACATAAAAAATGAAAGCTTGGATACCCCAGGCTGCAGTTTCAATATTGATCTGCATATTTCATTCAGTATTAGCACATGTGACTCAAATTGTGTAGCTGTCACTCTCATTAAAATTCATACACTCCCTCTGGAATTCACGTCAGCCATCTGGCCAAATACTGGCTTCTTACATTTGAAACTCAATTGCATTGAAGTCACTGAATCTCTCAATCAATTACAAAGGATCTGAGCTCTTAGAGTTTACATTGATTGGCCACCATTTTCCTAATGGAGTCATAGCCTCTGTAATTACCTATTTGACAGGAGAGGTGCCTGCTTTCTGGAGGCTATATATCCTAGCTCTTCATTTACCTAAAATGTTAGTTGGCAGCCCTGATAAGAGCATCAGCTACAAAATGTGATTAGAGTTAATGTAAGTGTAACAGAATGATGTTCTCATTTCATCTCCACTTACTGCATATGGTTGCCACATATTATCCTTTCACGTGCATTGCACTTTTAAAGTAACTTCAATGTACATTTTTATGTTATAATTCATTAAGAGCCAAAATGTATGCATTTGCAAATACCTTCCTATGTATAGTCATACTCAAAAAGTACTATTTAATTCGAAAAGCTAACATCTCTTTTCCAAATAAAGAAAAACTTCTGACTGTCAGAACATGAAGTGTATTTAACAGGCACCAGGATGTGGAAGCCTGGTGGGCTGCCGTCTATGGGGTCACACAGAATCGGCCCCGACTGAAGCGACTTAGCAGCATCAGCAGCAGGAAAATAACTAAGGACCTCTTCTTAAATATACTGCAAAAATTAAAAAAAAAAAAAAGCTGTTAGAATCAGACACAATTCAGATTAAACCACAGATTATCTGCATGACATAATTTTTTTAATCTTTCAGAGCCTGTCTTTTCATTTATAACATGAGAGATTAATCCTACTTTATTTTAATAAATATATTGTTATAATAGTTTATTATAATAGCTTTGTAGAGTTGAAATAACAAAAATAGAGCTCCCTCACACCTAGAAAATTGAATATTTGCATGAGTCAGGTTTTGCTCAAATAAAGAAACTATAACTATCTTGAAATCTCAGTGGTTTATGATAGCAAATGTTTGCCTCTTACTCAGAAACCTTCATGTTATCTGTGGCTCTGCTAAGTCGGTTTGAGCCCACTTGTCCAGTTCAACTGCACTTGGCTCCTACATGTAGCAGCTTGGGTTCAGATTTGCTCCGTAAGTCTTTCTTTCTGGGATTCGGGACAAAAGAACATCTCAGGCAAGCTCTTCTCATTGTGGATAGCAGAAGTATGAGAAAGCTGGAGGAAATTTGCTCACACCTCACACACTATTACTTGTACACACTTGCTATTGCTCAAAGTGAGCCACGTGGGCAACCCCATAGTCAGTGTGGCAAGGAAGTATGTTCTGTCTACAGGGAATTCATCCCGAGGCAGAAAAAAAGGAACAACTATGAATGAACGCCCACGACCACTCAATTCAGTTCATGGTACAGTAAGTCTGCTACATACGAACCTTCAAGGCACAAACTTTCAAAGAAGGGAACATGTGTTCCATCGAAGTTAGGCATGAGAGAAACTGCAGCTTGCCCCCGTCTCTCATTGCTGACAGTCCTCCAGCTCTACCATCTCCCACCTCCTCCCCCTCCTCCAGTCAGTAACTCTTCTTGCCTGTTCACTCAATGCCAGACCCAGTATGCCAGCTGTTGTACTGTACAACTCTACTGTACTTTTCAAGGCACTCTAAGATGTAAAATTCTTTATTTTGTGTGTTTTTTAAATTATTATTTGTGTGAAAAGTATCATAAACTTATTACAGTACAGTACTACATAGCCAGTTGTGCTAGTTGGCTGCCTAGGTTAACTTTGTTGGACTTACAAACTGAACTTATGAATACTCTGGGAATGGAGTTCATGTGTATGTAGGGGACTAACTGTGGTATCAATAATTAGCTATTGTAGGACATTGTGTGGTTCTATCTCTGAAAACATCCTGAGATCTGACCAAGGAAGTAATTGAGAGGATATCACTGGATGAACTGGACACAGGCAATCTGAGGCTTCTCTCCTCCTTTCCTGTCCTGGGAATATACATTCTGCCCATCATTCCATGAACGCTAAGTCGCTTCGGTTGTGTCCGATTCTGTAAGATCCTATGGACCCCAGGCTTCTCTGTCCATGGGACTCTCCAAGCAAGAATACTGGAGNCAGGCAATCTGAGGCTTCTCTCCTCCTTTCCTGTCCTGGGAATATACATTCTGCCCATCATTCCATGAACACTAAGTCGCTTCGGTTGTGTCCGATTCTGTAAGACCCTATGGACCCCAGGCTTCTCTGTCCATCGGACTCTCCAAGCAAGAATACTGGAGTGGGCTCCAGGGGATCCTCCTCCAGGGAATCTTCCCAACCCAGGAATTGAACCTGCATCTCTTATGTCTACCTTCATTGGCAGGTGGATTCTTTACCACTAACACCACCTGGGAAGCTCATCATTCTCTAACCAAAACCATCACAGGGATGCAATCTCCAGGGAGTGAACCTTGTTAAGGCCTTTATAGAAGCTTCTAAGATTCTGGTGGGCAGCTTCAGAGATCTACCTGTCTTGAGATTCCCCAAGACAAGCCTCATACATAAGTTTCCTTGCTTATTAGAATCATTACCTACCAGTCTAAAGTGGTCTGCCCCTTTCTTTAATTTCTCCTTGCCCTCTGGGTACAGGGGTCAGTTTCAGATTTTACCCAGGGGATGCCCAAGAGTGTGAACCAACAAGATTTCATAACTAACTATAAAGACACTTTCCTAGTTACCTTCAAGACATCAAGCTTTCCTCAGAGAAAGCTTTTATTAGATGATTTAAGTGCCTCATCTTAAGCTACTATGGTTATTCATGCAACAGGCAGTTACTGAAGAAAGCAGTGTTATACTACTTGACACTTTCCCTAGTACTCTTTAAAAAGTAAAATGTATACATATTTTATTTTTACACTGTACCCATAATAAAAGATGTGCGTGCATGCACACTTCAGTCATGTCCAACTCTATGCAACCCTATGGATTGCTAGGCTCCTCTGTCCATGGGATTCTCCAGGTAAGAATACTGGAGTGGGTCGCCATGCTATCCTTCAAGGGATCTTCCCGACCTAGGGATCGAACCTGTCTGTGTCTCTTATGACTATCTGCCTTGGCAGGAGGGTTCTTTACCACTAGCGCCCCCTGGGAAACCTATAATAAAAGGTAAATGAATAAATATTAACAAAAACTATAGTACTTGGCTCCACTTGCTATTTGTAAACCACAGCAATCCTATTAATTTAGGAGGCAAAATAATGCTTCCTAAAATATAATGAAGGCCTTCTTCACAAATTTAGGAGTCACTCTGCTCAGGAGCTGCCCTCCAGCATTTTATAGTCTCTGGGCCAGTGCTCTGAATTGAACTTAACTTTTATCCCTCCCCCACTTTTATTCAAACTTTTACTTCTAGTTAAAATATGGTCATCATTGGTTTTAATACCCTTCTGAAAATTACCTTTTGGCCAACTCTTCTAGTCTCTTTAAGACGAGAAGACTCTAGTGCTTTTTCTCCCCAGTTTAAATTATTTGCTTTATTCAGATATATAAGTTTTTGAGACTTTTCTCTCCCCCTGACCTTTTGAGGCACTCTGTACTGCCTAACCCATGATATGTCTGTGACGGCTTGGTTTTCTACCCCCCATCTAACTACACCAACAGTAAAGAATCAGGGGACCATGTTAGAACTTAGTTTAAAAAAATCATTTACAAAACAGAGATAATGTAGCAAAATGTGTTTTTTTTTCCCCCACAGAACTACAGATTTATAATTTTTCAATTGGAAAGGACCTTAATGTTTATCCAGACCAACCCCCCAACCAATACAGGTGCTTTTCTTTAGATCGCAGTTCATCTGGTCTCTGCTTCAACATTTATACTGATAAGAAGACTCACTTGTTTATGAATCAGGACATTTAGATGTTATAACTTTGTACATAATTTTTAAAATGCTACTGAATCTATTTCTGTAACTTATTGAGGTTTTCCCTCCAGAAAAATTTTGAATCAAAAATAATTTTTAACATGAAAGATTTTTAAACTTAACTATCAACCTCCATTCTTTCCCCAAAGAGGGATAATCTAAGTGCACTCTACTCCAGACTAAATATTCTAGTTTTCATATGATGTCATTACCACATCTTTCACCTTCTTGGTCACCCACCTGAATTTACTCCTTCTTATTTTAAAAAAAAATCTTAAAAACATGGCTCCTACACCTTGACCAAGTATATTATATTAGGAATAGTAATTCAATGTATAAATCACAGTAGTTCATCATTAAACCTGTAAATGTAATGTATAATACAAGAAAGCTAAACAAAGTAAATCACATGACTTCTTCAATAGATTCAAAAAACTTATTTGATAACTTTTGCCTTTTCAATAAATAATATGAGAAATACAATAGAATAGAGTAGTAGAGGGAAAGTTGCTCAGCCATGTCTGACTCTGTGACCTCATGGATTGTAGCCCACCAGTTCCTCTGTCCATGGGATTCTCTAGCCAAGAATACTGGAGTGGGTTGCCATTCCCTTCTCCAGGGCATTTAACTTATCTTTAATTGTTAAGGAATCTCTTTGCCTAAAACAAAACCAACTCAGTGATAAAATATTATCTACATTATTTAGAAATTAATTTTTAATCAAACAAAGAATACATACCCCACCATTTACTTTTAAAACAACTTTAAATCAAGTATAAAATAAGTATGTTATTATTCTATGGTGTTACTTGAAGAGTTCTGGGAAATTCAGTAAGGATGAGAATTAGTATTATCAAGTTTTGGAAAGTTAAAAAATAATTATTTTTAAATTATTGTAACATATCTAAAATTATTATAAAACTTTAAAGTTTTGAGATAATAAGAAATATATGAATGGAACATAATTACATCAAAAAATTATACTCAGTTCATTAGTTTTAACCTGAAATTAAAAATTTTTTTAAAGAAGAAAAGAAAAAGGAATGTATAACACATGGTTTAGGATACAGATAGAGAGGTGGACTGAAACATGTAGATAAGTGTGCTTACTTTAGAAAAGGAAAACTAAATGCTGCAGTCAGGTCTGTTATTTAGTCATTAAGTTGTGCCCGACACTTTTGTGACCCCATGGACTGTAGCCCGCCAGGCTCCTCTGTCCCTGGGATTCTCCAGGCAAGAATACTGGGGTGGGTTGCCATTTCCTTCTCCAATCAGGTCTAATCTAGTTAATTTATACAGTCAATGGAATTCAATTAAAATCTTATCAAGACTTTTGTTTATGTGTGTGAGAAATTTAGCCAAATGATTCTGAAATTTATTTTGAAAAATAAACAAGGAAATATCACATAATACCTAAAAATAACATCAACAGTGTGTAGGGAGAAAGGAAAGACTACCTTAGCAGGTAATAGAACGTGTTACATAGAAACAAACAAGAAAGCTCCATGTCACTACTACTGAAATGGATATATTCTACAGTGGATTAGAGGAGAGAAAGATTAGAATTGGCCCAAATACATATAAGAACATTCTCTATTATAATCACACTTTTAAAAAGAAGCAGAAGATGATTATTTTAAATATGAACTGAAATTTTGGAAGAGCAATATAAAAAAGAACAAAGTAATCCATATCTTTCTCTCTCTGAAAAAATGAAGTATCTCATAAAAAATTAAATATAAAAATGTCAAATCATGATAAAATTAGCATAATCCAATGTGCTTTATCAGCTATCAGAAAAGATGATCATTTTCTTTGCATTACAACAGAAGAAATTGTGAAAGAAATAACTAAAAAGTTGCTCCACCCCAAAATAAAAAGAAATTACACTCAAGAAAATGTTCTGGAAACACTACCCATGGAAATAAATATTTTAAACAAAACATACATGTGAAAACAGAGTATTGTTAAATAAATTACTTTATTTTAATATTTTTAGAAGAGCATGTATGAATTTCCTGGACTTCCCTGATGGCTCAGACAGTAAAGCATCTGCCTACAATGTGGGAGACCTGGCTTTGATCGCTGGGTAGGGAAGATCCCCTGGAGAAGGAAATGGCAACCCACTCCAGTACTCTTGCCAGGAAAATCCCATGGACAGAGGAGCCTGGTAGGCTACAGTCATGGGGTCATAAAGAGTTGGAGCAACTTCACTTTCACTTTCATGCATGAATTTATAAATGAAGATCATTAAGGCTAGGAAAATTTATTGACAATGTTTATGGTAAAATTTTATAACTTTTGAACATCATATATACTCATTGTAAGTATAAGCACTACCTTAAATAATCTGATTAATAATATGCATGGGTTTATCTATAGGCAATTACAAACAGTTTAATCTTCCTGAGTCCTAATGTATTAATAAAATGGAGTTACTTCCTATCATTGTGAAGATTCTTGTGACAACATAATTAAAGAGATTTGGCTCATAATCATTGCTGTAATAATGGGAATTATAGTATTTATCTTTCAAACAGTTCCTTAAAATTGTGAAACTACTACTTTTATCCTATCTCAAAAAGTTGTGACAATGATAATCATCCAAATACTATCTAAGGAGATTAATGGTAGGTGACCATAAGTCCTCTACTTTTTACCTTGCCTTCTACTCATGAAGCTTCAAATTTCCCAACAATCAACCCCTAAAAGTTTCAGAAATTTAGCTGTTATAGAAGTTCCTCAGTTTGGGAAAAGGGTCAAAAACTTACCCCCTCTATGGGAATGTCTGATTTTTTCATTCACTCCCTAGTTGCTTCCTTGGAAATGAATAAAGATCATATGTGTCAGCTACATTATTGGGCAACAATAATTATAACCAACAAATGAGAGATAAACTGAATCTAACCTAAGAGAAGTACAAAGTTGTAGGATATAAAATCAATACATAGAAATCTACTGCATTTCTATACTAATAACCAAGAGAAGTTGAGAAAGCAGTCCCATTTGCAATTTCATCAAAAAGAATAAAGTAACTAAGAAAAACTTTAACCAAAGAGGTAAAAGATCTGTACTCAGAAAAATATAAGACAAAGATTAAAGAAACAAATGAAAACACAAATTAATGGAAAGATACACCATTCTCATGAGGTAGAGAATTAACATTGTTAAAATGTCCATACTACCTAAAGCAAAAGCATATAGATTTGATGCAATTTCTATCAAAATACCAATGGAATTTTTCACAGAACTAGAACAAATGATCCTAAAATTTGTACAGAACCCAAAAGACCCTAAAAAAGAAATCTTAAAAAAGGAAGGTGGGAGTTATCATGCTCCTTGACCTCAGACTATATGGCAAAGTTACAGTAATCAAAACAGTGTGACATTGGCACAGAATAGACCCACAAATCAACTAAATAGAGAGTCCAGAAATAAACATATGCTTATATGGTCAATTAATTTATAGTAAAGGAGCCAAGAACATACAGGGGGAAAATGACAGTCTCGTCAACAAATGGTGTTGGGAAAACCAGTTACATGCCAAAGAATAAAAGGGAACCTTTTTCTTGCACCATATACAAAAATAAACTCAGAACAGATTAAAGAAGTAAATGTAATATATGAAACCATAGAACTTCTGAAAGAAAATTTAGGCACTATGTTCTGTGACATCAGCTTTAGCAATACTTTATGGTTCTGTCTCCTCAGGCAAAGGCAACAAAAACAAAAATAAGCAAGTGAAACAACATCAAAATAAAAATCTTTTTCACAGTAAAGGAAACTAGCAGAAAACAAAAAGGCAACCTACTGAATGAGAGAAGATATTTGCAATATTTGAATATATATCTATTCAGTTCAGTTCAGTTCAGTCACCCAGTCATGTCCGACTCTTTGCGACCCCATGAATCGCAGCACGCCAGGCCTCCCTGTCCATCACCAACTCCCAGAGCCTGTGCAAACTCATGTCCATTAAGTTGGTGATGCTATCCAATCATCTCATCCTCCATTTCCCCCTTCTCCTCCTGCCCCCAATCCCTCCCAGCATCAGGGTCTTTTCCAATGAGTCAACTCTTCACATGAGATGGCCAGAGTATTGGAGTTTCAGCTTCAACATCAGTCCTTCCAATGAACACCCAGGACTGATCTCCTTTAGAATGGACTGGTTGGATCTTCTTGCAGTCCAAGGGACTTTCAAGATTCTTCTCCAATACTATAGTTCAAAGCCTCAGTTCTTCAGTGCTCAGCTTTCTTCACAGTCCAACTCTCACATCCATACATGACTACTGGAAAAACCATAGCCTTGACTAGACGGACCTTTGTTGGCAAAGTAATGTCTCTGCTTTTCAATATGCTATCTAAGTTGATCATAACTTTCCTCCCAAGGAGTAAGCATTTTTTAATATCATGGCTGCAATCACCACCTGCAGCAATTTTGGAGTCCCCCAAAATTAAGTCTGACACTGTTTCCACTGTTTCCCCATCTATTTCCAATGAAGTGATGGGACCAGATGCCATGATCTTTGTTTTCTAAATGTTGAGCTTTAAGCCAACTTTTTCACTCTCCTCTTTCACTTTAATCAAGAGGCTTTTTAGTTCCTCTTCACTTTCTGCCATAAGGGTGATATCATCTGCATATCTGAGGTTATTGATATTTCTTCCGGCAATCCTGATTCCAGCTTGTGCTTCTTCCAGCCCAGCATTTCTCATGATGTACTCTTCATAGAAGTTAAATAAGCAGGGTGACAATATACAGCCTTGACGTACTCCTTTTCCTTTTTGGAACCAGTCTGTTCCATGTCCAGTTCTAATTGTTCCTTACTGACCTGCACACAGGTTTCTCAAAAGACAGGTCAGATGGTCTGGTATTCCCATCTCTTTAAGAATTTTCCACAGTTTATTGTGATCCACACAGTCAAAGGCTTATATATATATTAAGGTGTAAAAAGAAATGCAAAAAAAACAAAATGGCTGTCTGAGGAGGCCTTACAAAAAGAAGATAAGTGAAAAGCAAAGGAGAAAAGGAAAGATATATTCATTTGAATGCAGAGTTCCAAAGAATAACAAGGAGAGATAAGAAAGCCTTCCTCAGCGATCAGTGCAAAGAAATAGAGGAACACAATAGAATGGGAAAGACTAGAGATCTCTTCAAGAAAATTAGAGACACCAATGGAACATTTCATGCAAAGATGGGCTCAATAAAGGACAGAAATGGTATGGACCTAACGGAAGCAGAAGATATTTAGAAGAAGTGGCAACAATGCACAAAAGAACTGTACAAAAAAGATCTTAATGATCTAGATAATCACAATGGTGTGATCACTCACCTAGTGCCAGACATCCTGGAATGTGAAGTCAAGTGGGCCTTAGGAAGCATCACTACAAACAAAGCTAGTGGAGGTGATGGAATTCCAGTTGAGCTATTTGAAATCCTGAAAGATGATGCTGTGAAAGTGCTTTAGTCAATATGCCAGCAAATTTGGAAAACTCAGCAGTGGCCACTGGACCGGAAAAGGTCAATTTTCATTCCAATTCCAAAAAAAAGGCAATGCCAAAGAATGCTCAAACTACCGCACAATTGCACTCATCTCACATGTTAGTAAAATAATGCTCAAAATTCTCCAAGCCAGGCTTCCTCAATACATGAACCATGAAATTACAGATACTCAAGCTGGCTTTAGAAAAGGCAGAGGAACCAGAGATCAAATCACCAACATCTGCTGGAACATCAAAAAAGCAAGAGAGTTCCAGAAAAACATCTATTTCTGATTTATTGATGATGCCAAAGCCTTTGACTGTGTGGATCACAATAAACTGGAAAATTCTAAAAGAGATGGGAATACCAAACCACCTGACCTGCTTCTTGAGAAACCTGCAGGCAGGTTATGAAGCAACAGTTAGAACTGGACAACAGACTGGTTCCAAATAGGGAAAGGAGTAGGTCAAGGCTGTATATTGTCACCCTGCTTATTTAACTTCTATGAAGAGTACATCATGAGAAATGCTGGGCTGGAAGAAGCACAAGCTGGAATCAAGATTGCTTATTTAACTTATATGCAGAGTACATCATGAGAAACGCTCGACTGGAAGAAACACAAGCTGGGATCAAGATTGCCAGGAGAAATATCAATAACCTCAGATATGCAGATGACACAACCCTTATGGCAGAAACTGAAGAAGAACTAAAGAACCTCTTGATGAAAGTGAAAGAGGAGAGGGAAAAAGTTGGCTTAAAGCTCAACATTTAGAAGACTAAGACCATGGCATCCAGTCCCATCACTTCATAGCAAATAGGGAAACAGTGGAAACTATCTGACTTTATCTTTGAGGGCTCCAAAATCACAGTAGATGGTGACTGCAGCCATGAAATTAAAAGACGCTTACTCCTTGGAAGGAAAATTATGAACAACCTAGACAGTATATTAAAAAAAAGCAGAGACATTACTTTGCCAACAAAGATCCATCTAGTCAAGGCTATGATTTTCCAGTAGTCATGTATGGATGTGAGAGTTGGAAGGGGGGTTCAGGATGGGGAACATGTGTACACCCATGGCAGATTCATGTTGACGTACGGCAAAACCAATACAATATTGTAAAGTAATTAACCTCCAATTTAAAAAATATAAATTTATATTAAACAAAAAAAAAATTAGTGGGAAAAAAAAAGAATACACACAACTCAATATGAAAAAAACAAACAACCAAGTTCAACCCAATTCAAACATGAACAGAGGACATGAATGGACATTTTTCCAAGGGAGACATACAGATGGCCAACAGACACATGTAAAACTGCTCAATATAACTAATAATCAGGGAAACACAAATTAAAACCACCATGAGATATCACCTCATACTGATGCTTAGGCTGAAGCTCAAATACTTTGGCCACCTCACGCGAAGAGTCAACTCACTGGAAAAGACCCTGATGCTGAGAAAGATAGAAAGCAGGGGAAGGGGATGACAGAGGGTGAGATGGTTGGATGGTACCACCAACTCAATGGACATGAGTTTGAGCAAGCTCCAGGAGATGGTGAAGGACAGGGAAGCCTGGTGTACTGCAGTCCATGAGGTCACAGAGAGTCACAAACAACAACAACACCCCCTATGAAGATACTTCAGAAAACTTAACATTGAACTACCACACAATCCAGCAATGTGGCCGCTGGTTATTTATCCTAGGAAAGCAAAAACACTAATTTGGAAAGATTCTGCAACCCTCTGTTCATCACATCACCTAATAGTCTCAGGATAAGGAAGCAACCTAAGTGTCCATCGATAGATGAATGAATTAAGAAGATGTGGTATATACATGCAATGGAGCCATAAAAAGGAATGAGATCTTGCTATTTGCTACAAAACGGATGGACCTGGAGGTACTGTGTTAAGTGAAACAAATCAGACAGAGGACAAACACCACATGATTTCACTCATATGTGGGATCTAAGAAAGCAAAACAATGAAATAACAAAACAGAAGCTGACAGACACAGAGAACAGACTGCTGGTCATCACGGGAGTAAGGGGCAGGGAGCTGGGGAAAACAGTTGAAGGGAACTGAGAGACACAAACTCTAACTGCAAAATAAATAAGTCACAGATATGTAATGTACAGCATAGGAGATATGATCAATAATACTGCAAGAACTTTGTACAATGACAGATGGTTTCTAAGCTTATCATGAAGCCTATAATATTGATAATATATATGGATGCTGAAGGACTATGTTGTACACCTGAAATTAATACAATATTGTTTGTCCAGTATTCTTCAATTTAAAAATTAAAAATAAAGGTCTGCTTTAATCTAAGATAATTCCTGGTGGGTATAGCAGTAAGAAAAAGAAAAATCATATCTATCCTTGGAATTGAGATGGAATGTTTTTTTAAGTTTTTTCAAGTGTCAAATGTTTCTTTAAAAATAACTATGTGTTTTGAATCATATAAGAAACAGAAGGCAAAAATAATTCATAGAGCTGGGGCATTAGGAGCAAGATTAAGAAACTTCTTGGGGGGAAATGCATGTAGAAAATGATCCAATACAACATTGTAAAGTAATTGGCCTCCAATTAAATAAATTTATATTTTTAAAAATACATTAAAAAAAGAAAATATCCAGGTACAGGTTACTGACAGCTCTGATAGGCTGATGAGACACATAGTATATCCCACTTCTAAAACCCTGAGGACATCATATAGGTCTACCTTGCTGAGGATTACACAGCTGATGTCCACTACATGGCTGTAGCAGTCTGGGGACATTTTGTGTCTTGTGGACAGCCTTAGGTAGGCTGTGCTTCAGCTTTACCTGTATGTGTATAAAAGGCCAGCATATTTGAGTCCAATTTCTCTCGAGAGTAAGCAGGACTAAGGCTCCATGGGTGGTTGAACTAAAAACAAGTATGTGGTGTCCATTGGCACACAAATAATTAATATTAACATATCATAAACATAAGAATAATTTATACTCTGATATAGTTCTGTCAGCCTCTCAGCTACCCCTGGGGGAGAGAGTATTTGACCTGGAACACTGAAGAAGATAAGGTTTCAACAGTTTAATTTGCAAGGGGACAGGAACATGCAGGACAGGTTTGTGCAAACAGAAATAGCCTCAAGGGACTAGTGTGTAGTGTGGGAAGGGGTATGGGAGATGAGGCTAGAATGAAAGTTGAACAAAAGAATTTCAGTGAGCAATGGAGAGTTATCAAAAGTTTTTCAGCAAAGTGATAACATAAAACCAGACTTTATTACCTACTCTTAAAGCAATGTGAATGAACAGGGGAAAAACAGGGGGAAAATGAATGCAGCTTGTTTTTCAATAGCTGTAGAGGGTATTTCATAAGGTTTACATTAAGCATGTTGTATATTTCAAATATTTTGTTAAGACTATCAATCAAGTTTTCCTAATCCTTTTCTTGAGTCCAACTGAGACCTATGACGTTTAGAATCAAACTGAAATCTGTCCGCACCACTTAGAGGCTGTATGTGTACACTCTGTCACTCAGCCATGTCTGCCTCTTTTGAGACCCCATGGACTGTGTGTAGCCCACCAGGCTCCTCTGTCCATGGGATTTTTCCAGGCAAGAATACTGGAATGGGTTTCCATTAGTAAATTCAACTGGAGTAAATTGCCTCCAGTACAGACTCTATAAACTCAAGCAAGTTGTCTAACATTTCTGGGCCTTGATGAGCACATCTAGATGTCAGAGGCAGTAATACCTACCTCATCAGGTTATAAAGACACAGTGAGTTAATACTTATGAAGGCCTAACAGAATGCCTGGCATTTGGTAAGTATTTGATAAACAGTAGTTAGTGCTATTAATGGAACTTCCTAGGTGATGCTAGGGGTAAAGAAACCACCTGCCAATGCAGGAAACCTAAAAGATGTGGGTTCAGTCCCTTCAGAAAGATCCCTTGGAGGAGGGCATGGCAACCAATTCCAGTATTCTTGCCTGGAGAACCCCATGGACAGAGGAGCCTGGAGGGCTACTGTCCACAGGTTCGCACAAAGTCCGACATGACTGAAGTGACTTAGCAGGGAGGCAGGCAGTGTTATTAATAAATGAGACAATTGTCAGTCACCCAGTCATGTCTGACTCTTTGTGACTGCATGGATGGTACCCTCCATTCATGCAATTCACTTAGCAAGAATACTGGAGTGGGTTGCTATTCCCTTCTCCGGGAGATCTTCCTGACCCAGGGATTGAACCTGGGTCTCCCACATCGCAGGCAGGTTCTTTACCATCTGAGAAACCAGGGAAGCCCAATAAATGAGAGACAGATGCCAATTAAATTCAGTTTTAATCATTTTGGCCCAGATTTACAATTTATCACCATCTCTGCATCTTTGGAGCATGCCTCT
The DNA here is from genome assembly GCA_006410675.1 of Oreotragus oreotragus. NCBI lineage: Eukaryota > Metazoa > Chordata > Mammalia > Artiodactyla > Bovidae > Oreotragus > Oreotragus oreotragus. The sequence goes on along the minus strand of SJYX01002184.1, from coordinate 104,243 downwards.
TAAAGATCTTTTACCATATTAGCACGAATTCATTAACAAACAAAAAAAAAATTGGGCACAATTTTTCTAGCAGATATATATCTGTCTATACTATATTACTCCATCTTATCCACAAAAATATCAGAATGTCCTTTGTCAAGTGCTCTGCAAATTAAAAATGCAGCAGATTGTATAGTGGAGCTATATGTAACTTTATTCTGCATTTTCCAAGCCTTCTGTAAATGTGCTATCATATTTTCATAATTTTAAAAAATGTAGCAGATGGGTGTATTATTTAGACATCAGAAATAAAATTAATTTCTATAGTGTGACATGTTCTAATGAACTCTCAGTGATGTCTAAAGATCAGTGCTTTCTCTTTTAAGTCTTCCCAAATCACTTAATACTGCGAGAATTTTAACAGAAGTCAGTTAAAATCCATCACTCTGTATTTCTACTATCTGTATTTCCCAGAGCAGAGCTACATTTATAGTCTAGACAATACTCTAACTTAGGAATCTGTAGTAATTGTTTCTGTGCTAAATATAGAGACAACTGTGGAAACCTTGAAGGGATTAGGTCAACTCGTCATTAAAATAGGTGTACTGAAAGAGTTAACTTCAGCAGACCTGGAATTGGTCTGATCTGTTTTTCTGAAATACCTGCATGGTACTGACATCTGGTCAAGGCATGAAGTGTAGTTTTTAATAGCAGTGTTCCAGAGCAAATTTGGGAGTTATCTCGACCAGCCCATTAGCCTAGTTTATTAATTAGAGCAAGATTGTGGGTTTGCAGGCAATTTCAGCAAAACTCCCAGAGGACTCTGCCACTGGGTCTGGTCATACAGCAATAACGTACCAACATACCCAACCGGGTAAGAGCCTCACTTGAGAAGCCGTCTTGGGCTTTCTGGTTCTGAGGCTTTCCACACACATACGCGACTTGTTCCTGATCTGAGAGGGAAGACACATCTGATACGCAGAGGAAGGGCAACGGAGCTGACTTCTGGCTTCTTCAAACCCTTCTCTATGAAGGAGCTTCTGGCTGCCCAAAACATCTTTACTGCTATTCTGACACAAAGTCCTGTTTCTCCTGTGTATCCTTTTCTGAAAATAAACTGTAGGTTCAGAAGCATTATCATTTGGGGTCTTGTGAATTCACCATTTGCAAAATAGGCAAAATAAATTGCCCCATCTATTTATTTGCAAAGTTTTATATGCTTATATTTTTATTTCTGAAGTAATTCCATTTCTGTTACATGAGCTCATGGGTTATGATATATATTTATTGGAATCAAGCATATAAAAAATAAACATAAGATAAAACTTTACATTGATTCAGCCCTCATCTGAACTGAAGCCCACTGCAATGGTGAGTTTGGAAGCAAATGATCTCACTTATATGTGAGTTATTAAACTGAGAATAGTCAAGATCAGTGATCTAAGGGGAAATCCTTAAAGGAGAGTGGTCTGTGACAACAGAAGAAGGTGACAAAAAATGAACACAAAATTCTCCAGCATAAGAGTGTGGCAGTTCAAGTTCTGGACCTACTATCCATACTTTTTATATGGCTTCAGGCCAAACAGTTCTGAGAATCCGACACAATCTGAGCAGAGGGCTTATATTTTGCTCAACTTCATAGGAAACACTCAATTCCACTTAGCAATTTCAATTCCTGTGTTAGGAATTACAAACATGACTTTATTTTCTTCACGGCACATATTACTACTTGAAATCATCTTGATTTACTACGCTTTTTCCCATCAGAATGGAAGCTCTTTGACACCAGAGAACTCTGTATCATGCTTATCAATGTGTGCCTAGTGTCCAAAGCTTAATACATCATAGATGATAAAAAAATTTTTCATTTACTAAGTGTTAGCCCCACTCCAGTACTCTTGCCTGGAAAATCCCATGGATGGAGGAACCTGGTAGGCTGCAGTCCATGGAGTCGCTAAGAGTCGGACATGACTGAGCAACCTTACTTTCACTTTTCACTTTCACGCATTGGAGAAGGAAATGGCAACCCACTCCAGTGTTCTTGCCTGGAGAATCCCAGGGATGGGGGAACCTGGTGGGCTTCCGTCTATGGGGTCGCATAGAGTCAGACATGACTGACGCCATTTAGCAGCAGCAGCAGCAGCAGCAACCATGCTCTAGGCATTGTTATAAGCATTTCTTTAAATACATGCCACATCCTATGATGCAGCTACAATCTCATATATTACAGATGAGGAAAGCAAGGCACAGAGAGGTTAAGTAAATTGCTCAAGGCCATACAGGTAATAAATGGCAGACCCACTTGAGCACAGATAGCCTGTCTTCAGAATCCAGGCTCTTGGAAACTCCTCAAAAGTAAACAGCTAAATATGCCGATCATCTCAGAAAATCACTTATGAATCATTGCTAGATAGTTCAGTGTTTTAATGAAGATTTTATTTTTACTTTTCATCTAAGCTTTTTTCTTAAAAGTATTAGAAATTCAAACATAAAGGCCTAAATTCTACCAAGGCAAGCACCTCCTTTCTAAAGGAAAGTGGATCAAGAATCCCTCCTATCTTCAGATGCATTGTAGCAGTTCCAATGTCACCTCAGAGAGGAATTTATTTGTGTCATACAAACAGAAGCAGGTGGCCCGATGCAGGTGTTGTTGTGTTTGTGGAGCTTTAATGAGGATGTGAGAGTTTGCTGGGAAAGAGAATAGCAAAAATGAGGTATTTCTTTCCCTCTATCTCCAGCTTATCTTTGGGAAAAAAGGGACACATCAAAGCACTCGTGTGATGGAAACAGACAATGAACTGCTTCTTCTAAGTTAAAAATTTCCATAATTCTGAGGGCCCCTACTGGAAGTGGAGAGCAGAGGCTGGTGACGGGAAATATAAGATGCAAAGTATTGATTCTAGACAGCAGCCCAGAACACCCCAAGAAGACTTGCATTTGTTTCTCACTCTATTGAACAGGCTTATCTTGCTCGGAGAAAATGGCATGTCTCTGTAAATTATTTTTCTAGTTCAATTCAATTTGAAATTTGAAATATAACTATTAAATAAAACTACAAATCATCCTTAACCCTACAGTATAGGTCATGCTAGACCTATAATTGATTTTCTACTTCTTTTCAAATTGTTACACCAAAAGGCAAATTCATATAGAGTTAAGGAAAGGACTGAGAATATTTGTATCACAAAAAAGAGTCTCTGGGAACAAAGTAAAGTGGGTTCTCCTCACTTTGGGGTGACATTTTTTATATATACTTTTGTTGTTGCTGTGTAAACACATAAGAATGAAACTATCATCAATGTCTATTTATCATCAATGTCTTCAGAAAGAAAAGGAGAGGAAATGCCAAGTAACTATGACTCTGTGAGTTTCTCTGTGTATTACTCCAAAATAAGCATGGAAAATAAAATATTTACCATTAATATTAAAGACATATTTAGGCCCACAAATTAGATAGGTAGTACAGTGCACAACAAATGGAATGAAAACTCAAAATGATGAACAGGGCTGAAGCCAAGAGCCTGCTGGGCTGCAGGTCTACACGCAGACAGAAGTAACTATACGTTTAATTCCTGCACTGCTGCACAGTAACAGGGGAAAACAGTACTTTCATTACGCAAAATGGACATAGAATCACTAACTGAATTGAGGACTGGTACAAGCTTACCTCCTGAAGAAGAAGGCTGAATATAAGTTCCAAGTGCTTCCAGAACTAAATGTGGTTGAAAACTACTGTGTTAAAACACATATGCACACACACACATGAACAGATATGAAGAATAACAGAGCCAAGTTGCTTCCTAGTCCAGGGGCCTGCATCTTCCTTAAGAAAGATTAATATTAAAACCCAATAGGAGACTGGGCCATTAATATGAGGCTAGGGGAGCTGAAAACTAGGTGAATACAAATGTCTACCTGCTAGATAGGAAAGAGAATGTTTAAGAAATACTCATAACATGTAGAAAGATTGCCACAAACTTAATAATAAATGAGATAAATTTAGCCCCAAGAAAATGGAAATAATGGAAAACTCTCAGAAAAACTTTGACATAAAATAGGTTTAATGTCTTCAAACAAAGAATATTGTATGAAAAAATTACAAAAATTGTAAGCTAAACACAGGCAGATAATAACCAAGTTTAGAGAGATATGAAAATTAGACCATTAGAAGTCCCACTATTAATATGGGTATTTTTAAAACATAATAAGGGAAAGAAATTCTAGATACTATCTACGAAGCAGCTTATCACTTCAAGGTAAACTGAAAAGTTTAGTACGTATATTTTGAACCCAAAAGTAAATATTAAAATAATAATTAAAACTGCTAAGCCAAAGGAATAGATAAAATGAAACTATTTGGGATTAAATATTCAGTTAATCCAAAGAAGACAGTGAAAAAGAACCAAAGAGAAATAAGAACCAAGTAATAGGTGAGACAAAGAGAAAATAAAAGTCAGTTGGTAGACTTACAAACTGACATTAAATGTAAACTGTATATTGATGGACATTAAAGTTACCTAAATCTATTCTTCAACAGAGAAATGGATAAAGAATGTGTGGCATATACACACAATGGAATATTTGCAGCAACATGAATAGACCTAGAGATTGTCACACTAAGTGAAGAAAGTCAGAGAAACATAAATATCATATGATGTTGCTTATATGTGGAATATTAAAAAATGGTACAAATGAACTTAGTTACAAATCAGAAATAGAGTTACAGATGCAAAATACAACCTACTGGTTTCAAGGGTGAAAAGCAGAGGAGGGGTAACTTGGGAGACTGGGATTGACATATTTGTTGCTGCTGTCGTTCAGTCGCTAAATCACGTCCGACTCTTTGTGACGGCACGGCTGCGGCACACCAGGCTTCCCTGTCCCTCTCTATCTCCTGGAGTCTGTTCAGATTCATATCCACTGAGTCAGTGATGCTTTCTTATCTACCACTACCACTCCTTTCTCCTTCTGCCTTCAATCTTTCTCAACATCAGGGTCTTGACATATATACACTATTATATATAAAAGACAATTAATAAGGACCTACTGTATAGCACAGGGAATACTCCTCAGTACTCCGCAATAATCTATATGGGGAAAGAATCTAAAAAAGAGTGGATATATGTATATGTATAACTGATTCACTTTGTTGTACACCTGAAACTAACACAACACTGGAAATCAATTATACTCCAATAAAAATGTTTTTTTTTAATGTGCATGGTGTACACACCTCAAGTAAGACAGATACTGTGAGACTGAATAGAAAAACAAGACCAAGATAGATGTCAACAAGAAGAATGCAAACAATAAGAATCTTAAAGTACTGTGAAAGAAGCCATTCAAACTAGAGTATACAATGTATAATAACATTTACATAAAATTCTGAAAACTACAAGCTAATCTATAGTGAGAGTAAATCACAGTTGCCAGGGTAGAGGGCAGGGAAATCCAGGAAGGGATGATTCCAGAAGTGCACAAGGGAATTCTGGGATATTATATACATTCACTTTATAAGGATTTCAGAGATCTATGTAAGTTGTACATTAAAAATAGATGCTGCTACTGCTAAGTCACTTCAGTCGTGTCTGACTCTGTGTGAGCCCATAGACGGCAGCCTACCATGCTCCTCCATCCCCGGGATTCTCCAGCAAGAACACTGGAGTGGGTTGCCATTTCCTTCTCCAATGCATGAAAGTGAAAAGTGAAAGTGAAGTTGCTCAGTCGTGTCCAACTCTTCACAACCCCATGGACTGCAGACTAACAGATTCCTCCATCCATGGGATTTTCCAGGCAAGTGTACTGGAGTGGGGTGCCACTGCCTTCTCCAATAAATAGATGCAATTATCTTTATGCATTTTGCCTCAATGAAATTGTTAGTCAATGAATGAATGAATGAACTGTCAGAGCACTATTTCTGTTAGATAAAATTAAAGGCAAATGCATTAATAGCATTAATGCAATAATCTAGAATAATATGGGGGCTTCCCAGGTGCTCAGTGGTAATGAATCTGCCTGCCAATGCAGGAGACGCGGGAGACATAAGTTTGATCCCTGCATCGGGAAGATCCACTGGAGAAGGAAATGGCAATCCACTCCAGTATTCTTGCTTGGAAAATCCCATGTGGCCTGGTGGGCAATATGGGATCACAAAAGAGTGGGCACAAATGAGCGACTAAACAACAACATATACAACAGACAATCTCTCACAGCAACAGTAAGATGTGGGACCCAGAAACGGGCCAACCAGAGAAAAAGGAAAGAGGTTCCCAGAATGATGGTGAAGAGAAGTCTGGGAGGACGATAAAATACCAGGTCCTGTAGAGATCAAAGCAAGAGGGCCAAAGAATCCAGGAATGATATTACCAAAAGAAAAATAAACGGGAATCTAATCTTGCAGCTGTGAGCAATACTAACACAATCATAATCATGAAAGTGAAAAATCAGTATTCAGTTTTGTATGATCAAAACTGTAAACAATTTAGCTGTCCAAAAAAAGAGGGGATATTGATAAATTTTGGCATATTCAGAGAATAAAATGCTATCCAGAAATCAGCAGATTAAACTAGAGATATGTGTATTGACATGGTTAAATTTCACTTACATGAAATTGATAATGAAATATCAAGTTGAACTATGTTACTGTTTATGGAAATACTACTTTAAACAAAAACAATGCCATTCTTTGTTTGTGTTTACATACATATTAGTTAAAAAGTAAATAGTATGCTAATCCTACACTCCCAATCTTTCTCTCCCCACCCCACTCTCATGGGAACCACAAGTCTCTTCTCTATGTCCCTGAATCTGTTTCTAGTTCATCGATGAGTCACTCTGCTGTACAGCAGAAACTAACACAAGATTGTATATCAACTATACCTCAATAAGGACTTCCCTGGTGGCTCAGAGGTTAAAGCATCTGCCTCCAATGCGGGAGACCTGGGTTCGATCCCTGGGTCGGGAAGATCCCCTAGAGAAGGAAATGGCAACCCACTCCAGTGTTCTTGCCTGGAGAATCCCATGGATGGAGGAGCCTGATGGGCTACAGTCCACGGGGCTGCAAAGAGTCGGACACGACTGAGCGACTTCACCTTCATACCTCAATAAAAAGAATTTTTAAGTAAATGATATGGATTGTATATTCACACAATTTATGATGGTGGTTGAACAGAATGAAAAAAGGAAGGAAAGAGGAAAGTAATATAATTTATATAACAGGAATATAGGGGAATTTAATCTATCTGTAGTTACTTATTATTTTTTTAATGATCTGAAATCAATATTACTAATAATATGCTCATCTAAAGATGCTTGTTCCTGGAAAGGAAAGCTATGACAAACCTAGACAGTGTATTAAAAATCAAAGACACCACTTTGCTGACAAAGGTCCATAAAGTCAAAGTTATGGTTTTTCCAGTAGTCACGTATGGATGTGAGAGCTGGACCAAAAAAAAATGCTGAGGGCCAAAGAATTGATGCCTTTGAATTGTGGTGCTAGAGAAGATTCTTGCGAGTTCGCTGGACTGCAAGGAGATCAAACTAGTCAATCTTAAGGGAAATCAACTTGAATATTCATTGGAAGGACTGATGCTCAAGCTGAAGCTCTAATATTTTGGCCACCTGACGAGGAGCCTGATGGGCTACAGTCCACGGGGCTGCAAAGAGTCGGACACGACTGAGCGACTTCACCTTCATACCTCAATAAAAAGAATTTTTAAGTAAATGATATGGATTGTATATTCACACAATTTATGATGGTGGTTGAACAGAATGAAAAAAGGAAGGAAAGAGGAAAGTAATATAATTTATATAACAGGAATATAGGGGAATTTAATCTATCTGTAGTTACTTATTATTTTTTTAATGATCTGAAATCAATATTACTAATAATATGCTCATCTAAAGATGCTTGTTCCTGGAAAGGAAAGCTATGACAAACCTAGACAGTGTATTAAAAATCAAAGACACCACTTTGCTGACAAAGGTCCATAAAGTCAAAGTTATGGTTTTTCCAGTAGTCACGTATGGATGTGAGAGCTGGACCAAAAAAAAATGCTGAGGGCCAAAGAATTGATGCCTTTGAATTGTGGTGCTAGAGAAGATTCTTGCGAGTTCGCTGGACTGCAAGGAGATCAAACTAGTCAATCTTAAGGGAAATCAACTTGAATATTCATTGGAAGGACTGATGCTCAAGCTGAAGCTCTAATATTTTGGCCACCTGACGCACAAAGCCAGCTCATCGGGAAAGACCCTGATAACTGGGAACAACTGAAGGCAAAAGGAGAAGAAAGTGGCAGAAAACGAAATGAACGGACTCAATGGACATGAATCTGAGCAAACTCTGGGAGATGGTGAAGGACAGGGGAGCCTGGCATGCTGTCCATGAGATCGCAAAGAGTCGGACACAACTGAGCGATGGGGCAACAGCAACAACTTGGGTAGTGAGTACCTGGTGCTTGATCCAGCATCACTTTATGTTCTGTTATTCTCTCAATCCAAAACAAAGATTCCAAAACGCAACTTGCCTATCCATCTCCTGGACAGCCACAGAGGCCACGCCTTTAGGAAAGAACTCAGGGGAAAATGTGGTCTATCATTTTGTGATTAAGTCATTTTGACCAGCCTTTCTATCTCATAACTTTCTAAACTAAAGTCTCATAATGACAAGTGCAGTAAACATCACTGTTGGCTGTTAACAGATCAGCCTTCTACAGGGTGTGCATGCTAAGTCACTTCACTCACGTCCAACTCTTTACGACCCTAAAGACTGCAACCACCAAGCTCCTCTGTTCATGGAATTTTCCCGGCAAGAGAACTGAAGAGGGTTGCCAGCACTCCTCCTTCAGGGGATCTGCCTGCCCCAGGGACCAAACCTGCATCTCTCACATCTCCTGCATTGGTAGGTGGCTTCTCTACCACTGCAGCGCTGCCTGGGAAGCCCTTCTATAGAGCTTATCCTCCCATAAGCAACACTTCACTCTGCAACCATCAGACCAAGACAGTGATAATAATAACAAACCTTTCTATACATTTGCCAAGAACTTGCAAGGTCAACTTTTACTGGTTTGTTTAATGCACCAGGAGGTGTTAGGTGCTTTCACATATATTGTCTCATATGATCCTTCAGAGCCCTATAGCATAATATAGTAGAGGAAACAGATGCTTTAAAATAGGTAAACTTGAACCTGAAATTTTGTTCTGTCCTTTACAATCCACGTGACCTTGAAGTTACAAAATATCTCTAAATCAGTTTTCTCATGTGTAAAATGGGAAGAAATTGCTTACCTTACAAGTTAAAGTAAAGGTCAAATAAGATGACATCTAAAAACTGTCAAACATGGACCCGAGGAAGACTTCACGGAACGTTGCCACCNCAATCCACGTGACCTTGAAGTTACAAAATATCTCTACATCAGTTTTCTCATGTGTAAAATGGGAAGAAATTGCTTACCTTACAAGTTAAAGTAAAGGTCAAATAAGATGACATCTAAAAACTGTCAAACATGGACCCGAGGAAGACTTCACGGAACGTTACCACCTCTGTTTTATAGTCGAAGGGATAGAAATCCTGAGGAGCTCAAGGATGTGATGCTCGTCACACAAAAATGATAGAATCAAAGAGGCATGGCAGTGAAGAGCCTGTACTCTGGAGCCAGGCTGGCAGAGTTCTAATCCCAGCTATGTGACCTCAGGCAAGTTGATTAACTCTCTGTGCCTTAGTTTCCACATATGTAAAACAAGAACAGTATGGGAAACCCTTTCATACGCTTGTTATTAATGTTATATAAATAAGTACTTCAAACAGTCTGGCATAGAATAAGTACTGCATAATTTAATTAATAAGAAGTAACAAATAAATTAACCCAATATATTGAAATTCAGACTCCATGGAAGGAGGCATAAAGCTTCCCTTACGTGGAATTACAGCTACCATCCAGCAGGGATGATGGCATGCAGACACTATGTCTTGCG
>SJYX01002184.1:79061-94108 GCA_006410675.1 Oreotragus oreotragus | reverse complement strand
ACTATGTCTTGCGGAAGGTGGGATGGGGGGGTGGGTTGCGGTTTGTGTCTCTTTTTGTCAAAGTTTAGGGGGAAAGCGGTGCCTGAGAGAGAGAGAAGTAAAGATAAAAGTGAAGTTTGTTATCAGCCTTGTTAATTCTTACTGTCTCATGGGTGATGCAATTTTCATCTCTGCTGTATTTTTTTTCCAAGTTGCAACTAAGCCCATCAGCAAGTTTAAAAGAGCTAGATTTTAAGATTAAGCTATGATAATAGGCTCATATGTTTGCATCAAAATATGGACAAGCCTGTGTCCCTTTGTGCCATGTCCTTTTCTCCCTTTCACCAGCAGCCATGAGGACTGGCTGGCACCACCTCCCTATTACCATCTTCCTGAAGGGCATGCAGAAGTCACTTAATTGCTTCACACTACAGTACACTGCTATTCAGAACCAGTCTGTTTCTTTCCACTGTAATAGCATGGAAATAAATAAGCAATTTTCATACATTAGGAAACATAAGCATGCCAGAGTCTAATTCATACTTATGTGATTAATAAACCAGAGCACTTAGATGAAATACACTGTACCACACAAACACTATTCCATTAGAGTGGTCATTTGGGGGTGAGATATCACCCACAATTGTCTCACTGCTGGCCCAGTCAAGAGCCCCTGTATGGAAACACATGGAACTTCCTTAGGGCAAAAAATCTCCTTTGGGGTGAAAAATGAAGGGTAAGAAATGGAGAGCCAACTTCCTTGATTTTGTAAGTGGTATTGGCTTTGTGTGAGCTATGAGCAGGCTGCATGACTCTGAGCAAATATATTTTCTGTGCCTTGTTTATTAATGGACAGAAAAGCTAGCCTGAAAATGAAATTGATTTTATTCACTTAGGATTTTATACTCCATTGCACAACCACAACCCAGCAAATTCTTCATTAAGAGAGATAATTACTTTAATGAAGATTAAATATAATTGAAAATTCACATTTATCTTTATCTACCTAGTGCAGGTCAGAATTAGCCTAAAATGGCTAGAGAACTGGGAAAAAATAGATTTCTCCAAAAAGTCTCCGTTTATGCATAGATGGGTCTGATCTGACCACCAGTATGCCTTTCTTCCTCTTTGTCCTCTTCCTCTCATTTCATCCATTCATGTCTCCCACATCAAGCCCAGATGAAACCTTCTGCTTTTGAATAATCCTAATTTTAGGATGTTTGGCAGAGGCAACAGAATAACAGTAATTTATACCCGGGATGCTCAATGATCTTTGAACAATTGTATCCATGATGGATATGTTGGGGGGAAAGATCAAAGAAGTAGTAGGTTGATTTTAGAAATATCCTACCTCCTTGAGACACAGTCTATTCCACCTGCCAAAGACAGAAAGCCAAGGATATATAAGCGGATTGGTATTACTCATCATTTTGTGTGGTGTTATCATTATTCCTCATTAATGGCATTGCTGAAGCTGAAAGAGGAAAGTGAAAAAGCTGGCATAAAACTCAACACTCAAAAAGCTAAGAACATGGCATCCAGTCCCATCACTTCATAGAAAACAGATGGAGAAATAACAGCAACAGTGAGAGACTATTTTCTTGGGCTCCAAAATCACTGGTGACTGCAGTCATGAAATTAAAAGATGTTTGCTCCTTGGAAGAAAAGCCATGACCAACGTGGACAATGAATGAAAACGCAAAGACATCACTTTGCCAACAAAGGTCCATCTAGTCAGAGCTACGTTTTTTCCAGTAGTCACGCACGGATGTGAGAGTTGGACCATAAAGAAGGCCGAATGCCGAAGAATTGGTGTTTTCAAACTCTGGTGCTGGAGAAGACTCTTGAGAGTCCCTTGGACTGCAAGGAGATCCAACCAGTCAATCCTAAAGGAAATCAACTCTGAATATTCACTGGAAGGACTGATGCTGAAGCTGAATTTCCAATACTTCGGCCACCTGATGTGAAGAGCTGACTCACTGGAAAAGATCCTGATGCTGGGAAAGATAGAAGGCAGGAGGAGAAGCTGACGACAGAGGATGAGATGGTTGGATGGCATCACCGACTCAATGGACATGAGTTTGGGCAAACTCCAAGAGATGGCAAAGGACAGAGAAGTGTGTCATGCTGCAGTCCATGGGGTCGCAAAGAGTCGGACATGATGAGCGATTGAACAATGAAATGGCATTTGAGCACTGTCGTGGAAAGAGCTCAGGAAACAGAGAAACAAAAGCTTGACTTCTATTTTCTCCTCTAAGTAAATGGGTGACCTTAAAAACATTTATTAACATGTCAGAATCTGGCTCCTCATGTGAGATAGAATTAATAATGCCCATATTGAGTTCAGAGGTTTGTAGCAGCTGGCATTGAGTGTAAATGCACATTAAATGTATACTCACAAATGTAATGTACTTCCATGCTGAATCATGAGTTGCCATCTAAATGCTCCAAAACACCATAGGAATGGCCCAATTATCCACGGGCCACGGCAACATTTGGTTCAGAAGTGACCAGTGAGTCTTGCCTCCTTTGCTGAAGGAAGGGCAAATGGAAGTATGGCCTCATCAGACCCTCTAGCACAGATAGGCACAGGACTAAGTGTTTCCGCATTCAATTTTAAGGGAAGAAAACTACGTCTGGCTTAGTGAGAAGGTACAACTCATTCCCAGAGGGAATATTTCAAATAATAGCTCTCATTTACTGAATACCAAGGGGACGTGACATATTATAAACAGTCCCTTATTTAACATGACTATCTAATTTATCACTTAAATCAGGACACTTTCAGAGTGAAAGGGGATGCTACACTTACTTACATCAAGACAACAGGTGTCATCTTGGATAGTCAAGATGGGCAAGATAGTCTTGGATGGGCAAACGCCACGGTTCCCCTCTGTTTAATTCATGAAATCACTCATGATTTCACGAAATACTTCCTGTTCTACAGGAGGAAACTATGATTCAGAGAGGTTAAGGGAAATGAGCCTAACAATCAACACACTAGTGAGTGAGCGGCGGACAGGGTTGAATCTCAGTGTGTAAGACACAAAAGGTTCTTTCCTTTAACCAACTTTCCTTCTTGGAACTCATTAGTCATGATATCAGCTGACAAACCAGAGCATTAATTTTGTTTTGATAGCCTGCCTTGAATGAGTAACACATTTCAAGCTCTGGGTTATGATTTCCAAATGCTATCAAGAAATAGGGAGGAAAAGGGTGAAGTGAAAGCCAAATGAGGCCAGTAAAGGCATCACATGCTAGTGAATATATGGCTCTTTCTAAGGGCTCAGTGCTGCCTAAATACTACAAGCCTGTATTAATGCTTATTCAAGCGTGGAGAATGACAGTCAATAGGGCCAGGCCTCAACAAGCATCTTTCTCCATGTGCTGGTCTGTATTCTCAGTTCGGTTCAGTCGCTCAGTCGTGTCCGACTCTTTGCGACCCCATGAATCACAGCACACCAGGCCTCCCTGTTCATCACCATTTCCTGGAGTTCACTCAGACTCACGTCCATCGAGTCCGTGATGCCATCCAGCCATCTCATTCTCAGTCGTCCCCTTCTCCCCCTGCCCCCAATCCCTCCCAGCATCAGTCTTTTCCAATGAGTCAACTCTTCGCATGAGGTGGCCAAAGTACTGGCGTTTCAGCTTTAGCATCATTCCTTCCAAAGAAATCCCAGGGTTGATCTCCTTCAGAATGGACTGGTTGGATCTCCTTGCAGCCCAATAAACTCCCATGTCTAGATCAATTCACTGCTGATTTTCAGTGATCTGCAATCTCAAATAAATCTCTTTACTTCTATAACATGCTGGGAGCTATTCTTTTCTCAAGAGCTTAATAGGTGTAAGAAAGTTGAGAGGTGATCAACATTCAGTCCGCTCCATGATGTTTCAGTGGGTGAACTCTAAGGGGACCACACACTTTCATCCTTTAGCTCACCTGCCAATTACTGTTTGAGTTTTCCTGGTCTCTTTACACAACAGGAGCAGGGCCAGCTGGGCCTCTATCAAAAGCGAGGCACACTGGCAGAGTCAAGACAGTTTATATTCTGGTAAAGAAACAACAGCCTAAATCAGTCTTAGATTCCAAGCATCCTTAGTCACCACTCCCTAATGAAAAACCATCTTCAGAGACCAAGTGTGTCCCTGAGCAGATATTTCAGTGATCCTGTAAAAGACCCCACTGGGGACATAAGCCAAAATTCAACCCTATGTTTCTGACAGTGTGTGGTCTTAATATCGAAATTACCCAAACACTCTAAGCTTCAGATTCTTCAACTACAAAATGTTGCTTCTCCAGCTTTTCCCATAGAGCCTATTAAAACACATTCCTGGTGCCTGAGCTCAGAGATTCTGATTTACTAGGTCTGGTAAAGAGCCGGAGGACTTGCATGTCTTGTAAGTTTCCAAGTCATGATCATGATCATGCTGTCCATGGAGCATACTCTGAATAGTCCCAAACTGTCCCAGTAACTTCAATGTCACAATTCGAGTAAAGATCTGAAACGATGGGAGGATGCTTAGCAGAGCTGCTGACTCAGAGTGCCTCTCAATCAACATGTATTCTTTGAAAAAAAGAACAAAAGTCTAAGCGTATTAGTAGGAAGAAAAGCTGGGGACATTCATTCATTTTTAATATGCCAGGTACAAGACTTAATTACATTCCAATCCCCCTTGTTATAACACATTCTCCATAGCAATTAAAATGGGGTCCCAGTCTAAAATTGTGAATCCACCGAAAGGCCTCCCAGTTTGCTCACAATGTCCATGCATTCTTCTTAGGCTCAGCTGCATCACCATTGCATGGAAACTCCATTTAAAATCATCTTGACTACTACTTAAAAAATAAAACATAAATCTTCCCCCTTAGAGCACAGTTTTCAGGAAACAGACAAAGTGATCTTTACTTTGCTGCAACCAGGAATCCCCTCTTACACCAACTGGCAATCCTCTGATCAGCTGGAGCCCTTCAGTTTGTCCTTGTCTGACTCAGCTCAGTTGTCAGCGAACTCTCCCCCACTCCTGCCCCGCTTCGTCTCCCACCCTCCCTCCCTTCCCCTCCGTTCTCTTCGGTTTTCTCTCTTCACAACATTATTTAATCTCTTAGTTGCAGCTTCTTAGGATTAGCTACAGCATCTATTAATAGTTTTACTTCTGTTTACAGTTCCAAGGGGAGAAAAATGGCTCATTCCTTTGCTCCAGTCTTGAAGATAGGTCTTCTGGCTGCAGGAGGAAGATGCGCAGGCCTCGTGAATAAACTATTTCCACAATCATTCCACTGTAAAGATGTTAATGTGCCTCTATGCAGAATGGATCCATTTAATAAGCAGAACAAGTTGGATATAAACTCTTTAATTGCTTTCAGCACACCGATTATCTTTCTATGTCACCTATTGTATAATGCAAAAATGTTAACAAAAGCACTTACTGGAGATATTATTGAGAATTAAAAAACAAAGAGCCATCAGTTGTCACTAAATATGCCTTTCATGTTCCCAAATGAAATGCATTCGCGCACTCAAGAAATAGGATAGGAACATGCAGGCCTGCCATTGTCAGATGCAAACATCTTCATTAGATTTTGATCCAGCTGCTACCAGATCTATAAAAAGAACTATCAAAGCTAGCAACTCATTATTGGTTATTTCAGGAAAACTTCAAAAAACCATCCCCAAACCTGCACTGATCTTTTCAGACAACCTCCCTGGTCGGACAGTTGGTTTGAAAAGAGCAGGCATTAAAAACTTCTGCCAAGCCTGCCCCTAGAAATGGTACCTCAAAGGATGCAGTGCCGGGGACTGTTAGACAGGCCACAATCACAGAGCCAACCTGTGTTCCCAGACACTTGAGCTGAAAAATCCCTGCCTCTCAACCCCACCCCCAAACCTCCTGTTGTGACCTAACAGCATCTCCTTAAGAGTAAATAAGTGAAAGGAGCCAAACTTGGATCTTTATAGAGCAAAGCCGAAAGATTAATATGTTTGATGTCTCACAGCATCCTTTCCCTGTTGCAATAAATCTTCCTCTGCATATTGGCAGTCAGCTCATTTCTAGTATGTCATTTTCCGCAGACACTGGATTTTTTTCTGGCTGTTTTAAAAAAGAAAGAGAGTAGTCAAAAGAGCAAGCAGGGAAGAGCAGAACTTAAAAAAAAAAAAAAAAGAAAAATGGAGGAAGAAAAGGGAAAGAAAAGGGGAAAGAGCAAGAGTCTGGATTTCAGGGATGATGTATAGAGGAGGTTACAGGAAACAAACCAGAAATCTCAAAAGTACCTACAATTCTAACTGGATTCTGTTGAAACAGAAGCGATACTACAGAAACCTGAATAGCATACATATGAATCACAGTCCCTAGCATCTTGACTTGGAGACCTCTTCAGTCAAGCTCAAGTCGCAGGAAGCTTTTGACAGATACTGAACAAGTGAGAGAAAACTGTCAGGGACGTCACTGTCTTTCACACAGGGCCCTCTCCCTGCAAGGTCTATACATCTCCTGGTTATGACAATGAGAATTGCAAATCATGACCACTATCATTCAACCTCAGTCAACAAGGGTATAACACGTGGACCACTAAATCCGCTTTAAAGAGTTTCCACTCTGTCTTTAAAACATGCACTATATTACCGACTTTACAGTCAAAAGGAAATTGAATGCTCAAAATATTAAAGTAACATCACATTCATTATTTGAATTAGGTACTAGTGCTTACTGGGGGGAATCAATTCATTATATTTATATTGTTATTAAAACTATTACCCAAATCTAAATGTTCTTGAGACCCACAATATATTTTCCTTCATAGAACACCTCTGCACATGTGCTAAGTCGCTGCAGTTGTGTCCTACTCTTTGTTACCCCGTGGACTATAGCCTTCCAGGCTCCTCTGTCCGTGGGATTATCCAGGCAAGCATATTGGAATGGGCTACCATGACCTCCTCCAGGGGATCTTCCTGACCCAGGGATCAAACCTGCATCTCTCATGTCTCCTGCCTTGGCAGGCAGCTTCTTTACCACTAGCACCACCTGGGAAGCCACAGAACACCCCTTATTCCTTCAAATCATGACCTTTTCAGTGTTCACTTCTGCAGCACACATACGAAAATCAGAACATTATAGAGAAAACGAGCAGGCCCCAGTGCAAGGATGACATGAAAATATGTGACATGCTCCCTATTTTTCAAACGTAAAAAATAATAAAGTTTATTAATTTAAAAAAAATGTAAAAGTGACCTTTTCTGCAGAGCTGCAGCTTTCAGCTTCCCTCCTGCCAACGGTCTTAGTCAACAGAGCGACATGGATAAGAGAAACAGAAGCTGAGGCCCACGCTTCCTGCAACCAGAGTGGGAACTGGAGTTGGGAACCTACTGCAGCTGCATGATCCGTCTAGAAAGTGAATCTGCTCACAAGGCTCCTCTGTGTGACACCACTCAGCAATTTCCTACTGCCCTTCAGATAAAATCACATTCCTGCTGTGTGCCCACAGGCAAGTTATTAAACCTCTCTCTGGCTCAATTTCCTCTTTTATAAAATGGTGATAATAATCGTGAGGAAAATGTAAGTGAAGCACTTAGCACAAAGCTAATCAACATTCAATATTATTATTATTGATGGTATCTCACCAGACCTGTTTCTTCTCTGTTCTCCTGGACTCTATCTTGCAGCCACACTCAGCAATGAGTTCCTCACATTTCCCATGATCTTTCTTGTCTTTATGTTTTGGCTTGTGATTTTTTTTTTTTTTTCTGTTTTTAACACAATCTTCCTCCTGGCCTTTGGTCAGTTTCTCACCTATTAATATATAAACTGTCAGCTCAAATGCATGTTATCAAGGTTTGCTTCCCCAAGTTGCAATTCCTCTACTGTAAAATGCATCATACATTACTATAATATCTTCTTAACTGAAATGTCCATAAAGGATCCAAGATTAGATGTGCCTTGCTCATCACTGTATTTCTCAGTAGCAAGCACAGGTACTCAGGGTAGAGTGGATTATAACGCAACTGAGAAAGAAATCTTAGCAGATTACAAGGACAAAAGACTAGTAGGGCGTAGGTTAGAGGTTTCCGCTCTTCTCTTTTCGTTTGTTGCTCTAGAGCCCGACCCCAAGAGCCAGAGCCTGTCTGCTCTGCAATCCACGCTTGCGTTTGGTAATTATAGAGAAGAGCTCTCAAGAGAAATTCAGGAAGCACGCCTGAGCCTGCCGCCCTTCACCTGACTTTGAGGAAGTAAGAATAGCAACAGTCACTGAGCAGGATACTCGTTCAAACTTCACAGCAGCCCCAGCTGGCTCAGAGGGGAGATTACCCCAGCTCACATATGGCAGCTCACTAGGCCTCATTATGTGCCAGGCACTGGGACACAGCAGTAAACAGGCTCCTGGTGGCCTCAGCGATGGCAGAGAAGGCTCCAAGGCTGTGCTTTCCAGTATGGTAGTCCCTAGCCATGTGCCACAAGCAAGCTCCTGTAATGTGGCCAGTGCAAACTGAAGTGTAAGGCTCAGTAGGAAAAGGAATACCAACGATCTCATATTTTTATGTTGATTGTGTGTAATGATATAGTATTTTTGGATAAATTGGGTTAAATGATATATACTACTAAAATGAAGTTCACCTGTTCCCTTCTACTATTTTAAATGGGGCTACTAAAAAATCTAGAATTACACAACTGGCTCGCTGTGATATTGTGGTTTATAATAATAACTATTTATTTGGTCTTCATTCACTGTTCCTGCCACAGAGCTCTTAGTTCAGTTCAGTTCAGTTGCTCAGTCGTGTCGGACTCTTTGCGACCCCATGAATCGCAGCACGCCAGGCCTCCCTGTTCATCACCATCTCTCGGAGTTCACTCAGACTCACGTCCATCGAGTCCGTGAGGCCATCCAGCCATCTCATCCTCGGTCGTCCCCTTCTCCTCCTGCCCTCAATCCCTCCCAGCATCAGTCTTTTCCAATGAGTCAACTCTTCGCATGAGGTGGCCAAAGTACTGGCGTTTCAGCTTTAGCATCATTCCTTCCAAAGAAATCCCAGGGTTGATCTCCTTCAGAATGGACTGGTTGGATCTCCTTGCAGTCCAAGGGACTCTCAAGAGTCTTCTCCAACACCACAGTTCAAAAGCATTAATTCTTCGGCGCTCAGNTACCCACTCCAGTATTCTGGCCTGGAGAATTCCATGGACTGTATAGTCCATGGGATCGCAAAGAGTCAGAAACGACTGAGTGACTTTCACACTTGAGTCTACTACAATAATCATAGGATGTCTCCATAGTGTTTTCATGCCAAGTTTCAGGCTGATGGTTGTCCCAGGTCCTAAAACATTGCCTATTTTATGGTAGAAAGAAAGGAAACTTGGTAACTTTTCATTGCCTTTTGTAAAACTTCCATTCAGAAGTGGGACATATAATTTCTCTTCACATTTTATTGGCTCAGGCAAGTTACATGGCAAAATCTGATGTCAATCTGATGGGAAATCCTATGCAGAAAGGTTGCTAGAGACAGGGAAACTACAATATTTAGTGACCTGTAGTAGATACAATAGTGTGTTGAAAAGCAGAGACATCACTCTGCCAACAAAGGTCCATATATTCAAGGTTATGGTCTTCCCAGGGGACACATACAGCTCTGAGAACTGGCCCGTAAAGAAGGCAGAGCACCAAAGAATTGATGCCTTTGAACTATGGTGCTGGAGAAGACTCCTGAGAATCCCTTGGACAGTGAGGAGATCAAATCAGCCAGTCTCAAAAGAAAGCAATCCTGAATACTCATTGGAAGGACTGATGCTGAAGCTGAAGCTCCAGCATTCTGATCACCTGATGTGAACAGCTGACCCATTGGAAAAATCTCTGATGCTGGAGAACATTGAGGGCACAAGGAGAAGAGGATAAGATGGTTGGATGGCATCACCAATGCAATGGACATGAGCGTGGGCACTCAGGGACATGGTGAGGGACAGGGAGGTCTGGCATGCCATAATCCGTAAGGTGCAAAAAGTTGGACACGACTGGGCAACTGAAAAACAACACCTACTACAAAAGATACAACAGACTGCAATGAGTGTGAACTTAATAAAATATTTCTTTGCCCTAAGTTGACAAACATAAACCCCACACCAATTAACATCTGGCCAGAAAGTTCGCTGTTATTCAAAGAGATATCCATTTTGGAATTTTAAAAAATGTTATTGGAATAGAGTTGATTTACAATTGTGTTAGTTTCAGGTACACAGTAAAGTGATTCAGTTATATATATATATATATATATACACACATATATTCTTTTTCAGATCCTTTTCTCATACAGGTTATCACAGACTATTGAGTACATTTTAGAAATTTTTGACTTTTTTCACAAAATCATGTTTTCTGTCATAGGCATTAGTTGCATGTCTGTGTGGCTACAGTTTCACAAACCATACCAGTATGTACACCACTGTCAGTAAAGAATAACAATTATGCTCAACAACAACAAAATCTCTATTAGCTTGCTTACTTACGCCATGCAATATGAATGTGGACATGTGAGGTTATAGCCAGTCTCACAGAAATATACAAATTTTCTTGTATAGCAAAAAGGGAACCTTCAAAAGCAGTTTCTCTGATCTCTCAGAAGAGACCCAGAAAAACCAAGTGACTTACCAAGTGCAAAGAGCTAAACAGTAGCAGAGTTGGACTAAAATGTGAATCTTTTTTTTGTGACTCACCAATTTTAAAGCAAGCGCTCTCTTTCAATTATAGTACAGCCTTCCCATCAGGAATGTCACCAGATGTGAGTGACTAGAAGAGATCACCGTTAAGAAGAGATCACCGTTAAGAGATGAGGAAACTGAGACCCATGGAGGTGAAATGACTTTCTCAACGTTATCCACAGGATAGTTCTGTTTTGCTTAACTGCAAGAAATCTTAAGGAAACATCAGCTCTTTCACCATTTAGGATAGTGCCTGCTCTTCACTGAAGGCTCAAAGAAATATATGTTGAATTGAACTGATCTGAAAGTGAACTGAATTGCGTTGAAAGGACACAAAAGTTAGAGATGCGATTTTTGTTCCCCATTACGCAGCCTTTGTCTCCACGTCCTCTGGAATTTTAGACTCGTCAATCCATCAAGTTATACACCAGCAACTACGACTTTGTTAGTTTCTCCTCTATAATACCCTTCCTTGTTCACTGCTTCTTCTACATTTATAACTGCCATCCTCCTTTGAACAGAAACAAATTAATATCTAGAAATCTTGTCATCTCATGACATTTATAGAACAACATAGGATCTGGAAAGCAAAATCACCAATGATAAGCGCCTCTGAAAGACCATTAGACAAAGAACTTAATTCCCTCTGAGCTAAGAGGTCAGCTTAAAAAGTGACATAACCCAGATGCTCCTAAGCCACAGGAACAAATGCCATTAAGTTCCTGTCTCCTGACAACAGAGTGATATGTACAAGGAATCAGAATTAAATTTGGAGACCGAATACAGATTCCGGCTTGGCTCCAGGGATGAAGGATATTAGATAAGAAAAAAACAATAGTGCTGTCAAGTCTAATTGTTTAAAACATAAAACTCTTTCCATATGTCCTGGAATGAATAGAGTTGCACAGTATTGGGATGCTCTGAGAAACCATACAAAGAAAGTATATACCATTTGGGTTGAAAATCTTGACTCTGCTTTCTTTTTCTTTTTATGACCCACCTGGGCACATAGGCATTTGAAAATAACTATTGAAAAAGCATATTATGAAGCCTTTATACTGTATCATGGATTTGACTAAGTACGAGAAATGGATGGACTTTGTGGTCAGAGATCATTTGGTTCCAATCCTGAAAATACTCTCTCTTGTTGTTTGACGTACTTTCTCACCTGTAAACAGAGATCATATTCTTATGGCATAAGGATGTGCTAAGGACTAAACAAGACAATAGATATAACATGATTACCACTTAGTAGGCAGGGCTTCCCTGGTGGCTCAGACAGTGAAAAATCGACCCTACCACTGGGAAAGGCTGACGGCAAAAGGAGAAGAGGGCAGCAAGGATGAGACGGTTGATAGCATCGCTGACTCAATGGACATGAATCTGAGCAAACTCCGGGAGATAGTGAAGGACAGGAAAGCCTGGCATGCCGCAGTCCATGGGGTCGCAAAGAGTCAGACACGACTTAGTGAATGAACAACAGCAAGTGAGTGGGCATTCATTACAGTGCACCTTCTTTATGTTTTCCTTTAAACACATGCAGGTGTACTCATCCAGAGGGAAGCTCCATAGAAGTCTGTGATGAGATGAGACACATTTGTCACTCATTAACAATAAATTGAGAGATGCCTGCCTTTCATCCCTTCAATTAATTAATACAGATTTACTTAGAACTACTAATAGTCAAAACTCTGTAGTAGGTATTATAAATGTTACAGTCTTATTACACAGAACTACAAAACTAAGGCATTTATTGAAGCCTGTATGCATCAGTTATGACATTAAGTAATCAAGATTATTTGGGCTTTTAAGGGTTTTCCTCTATGGGATGTATGTGTTCAGTATAAAAAATTAATAATAAAATATTCAGACTCAAGCTAGAATAAGTAGGTTTTGTTTCGTACTAGATTGTTTGGAAATTATTTGTTTCCAGCTGGTTTTATGGTATGGGTATATCTATATCTTCGGATCCACTTCTTGTTATCATGGCAGAAAGAGCACTGGGCTGGGTTTAAGCCCTGCCTTCCCGTATTCTAATGGGCACAAGAATTGCCATTGTGCTTCTTTATGGCATCTCGATTTCCTCTTGTAAAATCAAATTTCAAAAATGATTTCTAAAATCATTGCTATATATAAAAGTTTCATGGACATAGATACTACCATATAAAATGCTATTTCTCATAATACGCCAAGGCATCGATGAGTGGAAGGTTCTCAGAAGGTTTTCAAACTGCTGTTTACTTCAGTGTCTCCTGGAGCAAATCCAGAGATGGATTTGAGGGGATTTGAGGGTAATACCAGACCTCTTCTTCTTTGGCCCCTTGGGGCTACCATATAGCACAGGAGTGAGCATAGGCCAGATGGACCCACAGTTGTAGGAGGTTTAATTGACCATATGATGCCATACCTATGGCCCCAATTAAAACCCCTGAGCCCCATCTCAAGAGTAACAAGGACAGGAAAAATAAACACTTGAGTAAGACTTTATGAAGAGGCATTGCCCAATGTTACAGTATTTTTGACTGTCATCTCCCCATTCCCCCTTAACTCATCACTAAAATAACCTAAATTCCATAGAAAACAACTCAAACCATTGCTAACACCAGTGCCAGGAGAGGGAGGTTAGTGAAATTTGCATCATCGGGGGTCTTATCTTCTTTATGACTTTCTTTCTACCACTGCAAAAGCATTACATAAGCCCTACATATTTTACATTTCTAAATATTTCCAAATTCCTGGCATGTGTATTTTAATGTCTTATGTATTATTTTTTAAGGCCCAATATCCAAATACATCAAAGATCGTTTTTCACATAGCTCTTATAACAAAACTTGAAAAAATATATATATTATTTTCCTGTGCCATAACCACTGCAGTCTAATGCATAAATTTGACTTTGATAGAATGAAAGATACAGAATATAAAGAAAGGAATTTTCCATCATAAAAATTTTAACTTGGAGAAGAAAAAGGACAATTACATAAACAAGTCAGTTCAGCCTCAGGGAATGTGTAACTTGCAGAGCTTTCTGGTTGAAACCCAGATGAAAAGGGAGAAGAAAGATGTATAAAATCTTTCTGCATAATTCATCCCAATTCTGTATGAATATTAAGCCTCTCTGTGATTAATATTAGGTTCTTGTTTTATTAACCATCATTGACCTCTTTAAAAAATGATCCACCCAGCACCCACTGACACGGAATATCTGAACTGTGGGGATGGCTTCACGTGTATTTACAAATAGAATTTAAAAGCTACACACGTGATTCTGATACAGGCTGTATTCGTGTATATTGCCGGTTCCCTGGTCCTCTCAGGAGAAACACTTTTCTTGGGTATTCAGATGGTTTTTCTTCAGCTCCTTTAGTGCTATGTCACACATGTTAATCCAGTTAGATTCTTTTGTTGTAGATTCTTTCCACTCGAGGATCCTCTGACCTCCTAAATGACTGTCTCAGATTTAAGAAATGCATACATTAAAGCTCATTCTCTGGGCTGTAAAGTTCAACGGGCTTTTGAAAAATGTGCGAGGTCTTGTGCCCATCGTTACAGTGTCATGCAGCATAGTTTCAGCTGGACTTAGAATACTGTGCTCTCGCAGCCGTCTATGGGGTCGCAAAGAGTCAGACACGACTGAAGCGACTTAGCAGCAGCAGCAGCAGCGTATGATGTAATTGTTTTGGCGAATGCATTGTCCTCCTCATGCCTGCTTTGCTCAATCTAATTACATTAGCCCTAGAGCAAATACCAAGTATTAACTCCGAAGTTGACCGTAACCAAACACTTGTATGGGTCTTTCTCTGGGCATGTAACACTCCGACTTGTCCTTTAGTGTGCGGTGTAATGGGATGCTGCTCTCCAGGAAAAGCAAATGAAGCACCTGAGCTTGAGATTTAAGGAAGAACTGAAACTCAGTTCACAATCATGCTGCTGCTGCTGCTGTTGCTGCTAAGTCGCTTCAGTCGTGTCCGACTCTGTGCGATCCCATAGATGGCAGCCCACCAGGCTCCTCCGTCCCTGGGATTCTCCAGGCAAGAACATTGGAGTGGGTTGCCATTTCCTTCTCCAATGCATGAAAGTGAAAAGTGATAGTGAAGTCGCTCAGTCGTGTCCGACTCTTAGCAACCCCATGGACTGCAGCCTACCAGGCTTCTCCGCCCATGGGATTTTCCAGGCAAGAGTACTGGAGTGGGGTGCCATTGCCTTCTCCGAGTTCACAATCATGGTGCCTAGTAAATAGCAAACAGAACAAAAATGTTAAAAAGATAGCAGCTAGGCCTCCATTTGAAAGATTTTTTTTCTTCAGTTTAATATATAGTTCTATGCTATTGTTGCTTAGTCCCGAGGAAATTCACAGATAAAAGATTTTTAAATATGTTCAAGAGAAA
>SJYX01002184.1:53200-69489 GCA_006410675.1 Oreotragus oreotragus | reverse complement strand
TCTAGGTTCTCAGTTAACTGATTTGGGCTGGACTGCTGCAAAGTTCAAACGCCTTATTATGAATTATGGACTCCCCACCATGACTTTTGATCCTTCTTTCCCTGTATTTTACTCTCCAGCTGCAGCTTTTTTATATACATCATAGTTCTATCTCCCATATAGCTGTTTCAACTCAACAATACCACTCATGATTTTTTTCACACTGGACTACCCTCTTTAGGGATGCTTTCTTCATCTAGTTCACTGTTGTTAACCTAAAATTTGCTCCTTCAAGAAAGTCTTCCCTGATATCCTGGGTTGGGTAATTTCTGTCTACTATACACTTCAGTATTTCCCTAGTACGTATCCACTGCTATGCAGTGATTAGGACAGAGCTGGAGCTCACAAACAAAAGTAAACAAAATCAAATCAACTGGAAAGAGATGTGTAGATTGAAGACATGCAATTTGGAGGCAGGGGTCAAATTCAAGGACTGTTTCTACATTGGTTCTAGTAAGTACTAGGGAAGAGTCTGAGAGAATAGCAAGGCGGGGGGAGGGGGCAGGAGTACAAGGAAGAAGAATTGCTGAGACATCATCTTGGCAGGTGGACAGGAATCTTCCAAACAATTTAGAAGAGAGACTTAGAATTTCAGACTGCAAAGGTTGGGAGGAACTTGGGGTCCATCTAATCCAGTAGATCCCTTCCCTGTGCTCCCCAAACTTTCCTTGCAAGTATTTAGCTATTTCTTCATCTCCTGTTGTTGGAAAACCTATGCTAGAGATTGCCACCACTCAGTCAGTCATCAAAAGAGCATGTGTAACATACTGTGTACAGTTGTTATTGGCAGAGCCTGGGATGAGCAAGATTCCTTTCCTATCCTAGAAAAGATGAGAAATTAGAGGAGGAGATAGATGTTTGAAATAGAGGATAAAGCCTCTTTAAATACTGAGTCTCCTTTTCTCATTGGCTTCTGACAGTAGAGTCGAAGAGTCTGCCTCTTTTTTTTTTTTCCTGCCACTTTATTTTTTTAATTGAAGGATATTTGCTTTACAGAATTTTGTGGTTTTCTGTCATACATCAAGCATCAGCCATAGGTACACCCAGGTCCCCTCCTTCCCAAACCTCCCTCCCATCTCCCTCCCGCATCCCACATTTCTAGATTGTCACAGAGCCCCTGTTTGAGGTTTCTGCCTCATAGAGAAAATTCCCATTGGCTATCTATTCTACATATGGTAATGTAAATTTCTGTGTTACTCTCTCCGTACATCTCCACCCTCTTCCTCCTCCCTTCCCCCCGTGTCCGTAGGTCTGTTCTCTGTGTCTGTTTCTCCACTCCTGCCCTGCAAATAAATTCATCATTTTTCTAGATTCCATATTTATGCCATTTCCTTCTCCAGGGGATCTTCCCAACCCAGGGATTGAACCCGGGTCTCCTGCACTGTAGACAGATGCTTTACCATCTGAGCCACCAGGGAAGTCCATTTATGCATCAGTATGTGATATTTATCTTTCTCTTTCTGACTTACTTCACTCTGTATAATAGGCTCTAGGTTTGTCCACTTCATTAGAATTGACTCAAATATGTTCCTTTTTATAAGAGTCAGCCTCATTTTATGAGAAAATTCTAATATGACTCCTCCCAGATTTGCCTACACGTTCTTCTGATATGAGGCAATTGTAAAATTTTAACTTGTTCTTTCCAGTGTACTTAGTTGTTGCCTCCTTTAGACACGTGTTTGGTATTCTTGGACCCAATTTGCTGTTCAACGTTCTGCCACATCACCAACAAGGCAATTCTCCCGACACCATGTAGGTGTCCTGTAATTCAGTTCTGACACTCTTGTTCTGTCCCTTAGTCGTGTCTGACTCTGTGACCCCGTATACTGCAGCACACCAGGCTTCCCGTCCTTCACTATCTCCTGGAGTTTGCTCAGACTCATGTCCATTGAGTTGATGAGGCTATCCAACCACCTCCTCCTGTAGCTTCCTTCTCCTCCTGCCCTCAATCTTTCCCAGCATCAGGGTCTTTCCCAATGAGTCGGCTTTTCTGACACTGTCTACCAGAAATGCCATTAGATCCCCCAGATTAAGGACTCACTCCATAAAACGTCACCTTGCCTCCATCACACTTGTCAGATGCCAGTCACAAGTCAGGTAGTTATATGTGTGCTTCTAATCAATTGGCTATTGCCAAATTGAGACTTAAATAGAAAAAAGTAGGGAAAACCGCTAGACCATTCAGGTATGACCTAAATCAAATTCCTTATGATTATACAGTGGAAGTGAGAAATATGTTTAAGGGACTAGATATGATAGATAGAGTGCCTGATGAACTATGGATGGCGATTCCTGACATTGTACAGGAGACAGAGATCAAGACCATCCCCATGGAAAATAAATGCAAAAAAGCTAAATGGTTGTCTGGGGAGGCCTTACAAATAGCTGTGAAAAGAAGAGAAGTGAAAAGCAAAGGAGAAAATGAAAGATATAAGCATCTGAATGCAGAGTTCAAAGAATAGCAAGGAGAGATAAGAAACCTTTCCTCGGTAATCAGTGCAAAGAAATAGAGGAAAAGAACAGAATGGGAAAGACTAGAGATCTCTTCAAGAAAATTAGAGATACCAAGGGAACATTTCATGCAAAGATGGGCTCAATAAAGGACAGAAATGGTCTGGACCTAACAGAAGCAGAAGATACTAAGAAGAGGTGGCAAGAATACATAGAAGAACTGTACAAAAAACAGCTTCACTACCCAGATAATCATGATGGTGTGATCACTCACCTAGAGCCAGACATCCTGGAATGTGAAATCAAGTGGGCCTTAGAAAGCATCACTATGAACAAAGCTAGCGGAGGTGATAGAATTCCAGTTGAGCTATTTCAAATCCTGAAAGATGATGCTGTGAAAGTGTTGCACTCAATATGCCAGCAAATTTGGAAAACTCAGCAGTGGCCACAGGACTGGAAAAGGTCAGTTTTCATTCCAATCCCAACGAAAGGCAAAGCCAAAGAATGCTCAAACTACCACACAATTGCACTCATCTCACATGCTAGTAAAGTAATGCTCAAAATTCTCCAAGCCAGGTTTCAGCAATACGTGAACCATGAACTTCCTGATATTCAAGCTGGTTNATTAGAGATACCAAGGGAACATTTCACGCAAAGATGGGCTCAATAAAGGACAGAAATGGTCTGGACCTAACAGAAGCAGAAGATACTAAGAAGAGGTGGCAAGAATACACAGAAGAACTGTACCAAAAAGAGCTTCACGACCCAGATAATCACGATGGTGTGATCACTCACCTAGAGCCAGACATCTTGGAATGTGAAGTCAAGTGGGCCTTAGAAAGCATCAGTACAAACAAAGCTAGTGGAGGTGATGGAATTCCAGTTGAGCTATTTCAAATCCTGAAAGATGATGCTGTGAAAGTGCTGCACTCAATATGCCAGCAAATTTGGAAAACTCAGGAGTGGCCACAGGACTGGAAAAAGTCAGTTTTCATTCCAATCCCAAAGAAAGACAATGCCAAAGAATGCTCAAACTACCACACAATCGCACTCATCTCACACGCTAGTAAAGTAATGCTCAAAATTCTCCAAGCCAGGCCTCAGCAATACATAAACCGTGAACTTCCTGATGTTCAAGCTGGTTTTAGAAAAGGCAGAGGAACCAGAGATCAAATTGCCAACATCTGCTGGATCATGGAAAAAGCAAGAGAATTCTAGAAAAACATCTGTTTCTGTTTTACTGACTATGCCAAAGCCTTTGACTGTGTGGATCACAATAAACTGTGAAAAATACTTCAAGAGATGGGAAGATTCTCCGTTTGAACTTCAAACACCTTGGGGTAGAAAATTCACCAAAGAAAACCACACAGGGCTGTACTTAATGGTACACTGCAGAGTGTAAGAGTTCAGAGTAAAAAGAAACAGTAAGTTTTGGACCCAGGAGCGGACAGCATGTTCAGTAAGAGTCATTTGATGTCCCAAGGGTACCTACAAGGCATCAGGACTGTGGTTCCTTGAGGGTCACTTAAATTTGAAAGCCTTTTCCACAAATAAGATAAACTCCGCTACAGAAAAACAAGTGAATAGGTACGTCTGAGTAAAAATTGAGTCTTTGACTACTTTATGCCTTCATGTGACATCTTTGGGGAAAATAACAGAAATAACAACAAGCAAACAGCCTTACCATGAAGTTTACTGTTAAAAGTGTTTCTAAATCTAAGAGAATTCACTGTGGAACTGGAAAATACCATGACGCTTTAGCGATCAATTAATTAGTCCTTAGCACCTCATCAATTCTAGTTATTCAAGATTTAACCAGGAGTAATTGGAATAAATTAGGAAGAAAAATTTAAGCTGAATATCAGGAAAACTTCCTTAATCATTAAATCAATTAGAGAATAGAATTGAAAATTGGATATTTAACGTGAAAGATGGAACCAGAAAAGAGAAAATACATATCAAGAATAAATGAGAAATCATAGTTTTAAAGGACCCCACCCCAGTACTCTTGCCTGGAAAATCCAATGGACGGAGGAGCCTGGTGGGCTGCAGTCCATGGGGTCGCTAACAGTCCGACCTGTCTCTTATACACATCTGGAGGAGAGGAGTGAATTTTCCACAAGCACTTCCCTCATGAATAGGATGTTAAAAACATCTGAACAGGGAAAAGCAAAGCAGTGTTTTCATGTGGAATCTTGCAGCAGCTTGCACCAAATACATGCGGCAAATAAAAGATTCAGTGGTTTTTCTCCTATTCAACCCACTCTTTTTGAACAAAAAATATATATATTAAAAAATCATTATCATCATCAGCACNGGGGTCACACAGAGTCGGACACAACTGAAGTGACTTGGCAGCAGTTTTAAAAGGTTCTCCATTATCACTAGGTCATCCTGTGTTTGGAAAGAATGATGCTTTGGGTTCCTATTCAGATCACTGTATATTCTACATATTTTGAAAATTCGGAATATATACTTACTAAATTAGTTACATTTCTCTAAGGCCAGCAGATGCTGCTTTAGAAATCTTACTAAATCCTGGAAAATATGGACATTCTTTTTGAATATCTATTAAGAAGACCAGAAAGCCAGCGAATACTCTTTGTATACTGTTCTGGAATACAATCTTGAAAAATAGTCAAAAGACATCATGTAAGCTATCACTATTTTCCAATTCTGGACTGTATACAGTGAAGTCCAACAGAACTTGGAAAGTGATGAAGAGCAGAAAATTTACTTCCAACAAAATAGGGGAAGAGACACCCTGACCAACCCTCCCAAATGAAAAATACTGACTAAAATAAGCTATTAGGAATATGTTTCTAAAAATGCACTGATGAGTTAGTAAGTTATGCTCAGAAGTCAAAAAACTAGGCAAATTAGGAAATGAGGTGAAATAGAACTCTGAGCACATATGCTGCAAGTGAACTTGAACTTCAGTTTTATACCATGAAAGGCAGAGAGATAATGGAATAATACTAGAAGACTGCACTTGACCTTAGTGTAAAGGCAAACCAGAAATAAACCTAGTTCAAGAGGATGCAAGAATAATTATCCATCTTAAATTTGATACTGATTGAAAGGGAGATTTCCCTCAAAGTTTATAAACATAAACTAATCCTCATGAAGTTTCATAGCTTCACTTTACACTACCTGAGTGACATTTAAAAAATAAATAAACAAACCAAAACCTCATTTTAAAGTGATTCTGGGCTAACAGTGTCCTCAGCCAACTGACTGTAACATGTAAACAACAATGTAAATTTTCTCTGAAAGAGCATGCCCCAAATATGTTCTCAAAAATGCCTACTGATGAAGTTCAGGGTGGAGTGGGGGGGAGGTTCTAAAAGAAAAAAAAAAAAAAGGATTGGGCAAGACACCTTGAATGGCTGCCAGAAGAAATGATAGTCAGCAAATTCAGACCAGCAAAATCTTCAGATATTGAAGTTATCAGAGATAAAATATGAATGTATTTGATGTACTTTTAAAACAAGAGATTAAAAATATGAAGAGAAAAGCATATTTTAAAACAATAGATACCCAGAAATGAAAAATATAATCATCCCCATTAAAATTTCAGTGAATAGATTTCACTTTTATGGTAGCCAGCCATAAATGACCACCAATAATCCCTACTGAATTCACACCCCTGGATGATACACTCCTACAATGCACCAGAAGTGGTCTCTGTGACCACAGAATATGGCACAAGAGATGGTATGCACTTCTGAGATTAGGTATTTGTTTGTTTGTTTTGAGATTAGGTTTTAAAAGATGTTGTACCAGATCTTCAGCATTTAAGGCCACAGGAACACAACCCCCTGCAGGGAAGTCTCAGGAAAGAATGCTGGTCAAGGTCAGTAATAGCAGAGCTAAGGACACCTCAGCACCCCAGAACTCAGGAGCAAGTACTCCTGTTAAGATAGATGACAAAATTTGTATCACAAAACATTGTTCTGGCCAAGTATTCATGACTGCGTTTTCTGCGTAGGTTATAATAGCTCATAAGGAAAATAAACTAGAGTTCATTTAAAAAAAAAAAAAAAGATGTTGTGTGCTGTGTACGGTCCTCACACATCATTATTATCACCATCCTCATGACCTCATCACACTAGCAGAAGCCAACCCACCATACAATGCGGAGGCCTCCTACCGACACCCCCATGAGGAAGCCTGGAAGTGGGTCCTCCCGTACTTTCACATGACTGCATCGCTAGCCTGCAGGTTGAACACAGTTTCATGAGAGACCCTGAGCCAAATCACAGAGCTAAACAGCTTCTGGACCCCTGATGCTCAGAAACTCTGAGAGACAATGACTTGCTATTTTATACTGCCAAATCTTAGAGTAACTGTTTACACAGAAATAGGTAACGAATGGATAACTTAGACATAACTGAAAACAGAAAGAGAACACAGAGGAAAAAATTCAGAATACTGGACATAAAGACAGAGATATTGAAAACTGGAAAGACGATAAACATTGAGGATAGATTGAGATGGTTTAATAAATATCTAATTCAAATTTCAGAGGAAAAGAGAGAGAATATACTAAAAACAAATATGGCTATAATTTTTAAGAATGGATAAAATCATCAAACCACAGACTCAGGAATATCAACAAATCCTAAGCAGAATAAACAACAAGAAAACCATTCCTAGACATACCAAGATTTAATCGAAGAGCACCAAACAAAATAAATCTTATAAACAGATAAAGAATAGAGGCAGCTTACTACTGAAAGAGGAAGAGATGAAACCCAACAGCAATAGTGACACCAGACAACAGTAAAATTCCAAAAGAAGAAGTGCAGGCAGAGGGAAAGTGATTCCAAATGAAAATTCTGAGATTCAAGAAGGAATGATGGACAAAGGCAGAAATAAGTACATGGGATAATCCAAACATAGAGTATAGAAAACAAAAGTAATGACGGTCTGTGTGGCTAGGGGAAAAAAAACAAATGCCACTAATATATGTGGCAGCAAGAGCACAGAAACCACAAGAGATGATGAGGGAGGCCGGTGATGGAGTTAAAGCGTGGAATGGTCTTAATGTTACTGGGGGGAAAGGCAGAAATACTGAGCTACTTTTGCCTTTGAGAAGTAATCATAGTGATGTTTATAAGACAGCAACTAAATGTAAAGAAATATAGTGAAAGAATATAGCGCAAAAGAGTCAGACACAACTTCCCTGTGGCTCAGATGGTAAAGAATCTGCCTGCATTGTGGGAGACCTGGTTTCAGTCCTTGGTTTGGGAAGATCCCCTGGAGAAGGGAAAGGCTACCCACTCCAGTATTTGTGCCTGGAGAATCCCCATTGAAGAGAAGCCTGGTGGGGTACAGTCCATGGGTCGCAAAGACTTGGACACAGCTGAGCGACTAATCACATCACATAAGGAAACAGCATTTATACCAATAGTGTGCAGAAGGCAAAAAGGAATGAGAAGAAAGCCAATCAATCTTGAAGGAGTCAAGAAGAGGTAGAAAAAGGAACATAAATGAGACCGTCATCAAATAAATTGCTAGAAAAAAAATTCAATCAGTAATTACAATAAATGTAATAGATTCAGTATTCTAGTTAGCAAAGCTGTTAGACAGATTGTCACCTGGTTGTAGCTGTTGCTGAGACATATAAACAATGTGAATGCTCCAAAACGAATGAAAGTAAAAAGATAGAGTTGGTATACCCATACTCATATCAGACAAAGTAGACACTGAACAAAAGGCATTACTACAGATAAAAAACATGCACCCACATAATGATAAAAGTTTCAGTTGACCAAGAAAATATAACAATTCTAAATGTGTATATATTGATAAAATAACCCTAACCTATATTAAAGAAAAACTGAAAGGATTACAAAAATACACAAATCCTGCGTCCGAGTAACAAATTTTAATATAAACAACCCGAGTAATTTTGTCAAGTAGACAAAAATAAGTAGGAATATAGCTGCTGCTGCTAAGTCACTTCAGTCGTGTCTGACTCTGTGTGACCCCATAGATGGCAGCCCACCAGGCTCCCCCATCCCTGGGATTCTCCAGGCAAGAATACTGGAGTGGGTTGCCATTTCCTTCTCCAATGCATGAAAGAGAAAAGTGAAAGTGAAGTCGCTCAGTCTGTCCGACTGTTAGCAACCCCATGGACTGCAGCCCACCAGGCTACTCCGTCCATTGGATTTTCCAGGCAAGAGTACTGGGGTGGGGTGCCATTGCCTTCCCCAGGAATATAGCAGTTTTGAAAAATAGAATGTTCGATCACTGGATATACACAGAAAACTGCAAAACACATATTCTTTTCAAGCATATACAGAAAATTTACCAAATATGAACCCATACCTGGCCAGTAAGTAAATTTTAGCAAATTTCAAACGTTAAAATCAAAGATCACATTATCTGGAAACCCTTTCAGTTAGAAATTAATAACAAAAATATTACTAGAAAAATCTAAAATTTAGAGAATATAGGAAATACATTTATTTATAACTCCTGGGTCAAAGAAGAAATTAGTGAAGTCAAATAAAATAGTAAAAAAAAAAATACTATGCTCCAAATTTTATGGGGTACTAAGAAAGAAAGATATGCATTTAAATACTTAACACTAAAAAAGAAGAACGCCTAACAATGAATAACTCAAGTATCAAACCTAAGATATTAGGAGGAAAACAGAAAAACAGAACTAGAAAATAATAAAGATAGAAGCAGGAATACATGAAATAAAAAACAACAAATTGAAACACTGTTAACTGAGAAGATTAATACAATACCCCAACTTCTGAAAATCATAGCAAAAAAGAGAAAGAACGAACAAATAAGCCACATTATTAATCAATAAATATGAAACTACTTAATGCCAATAAATATGAAAGTTTGATGAGATAGAGAAATTCTGAGAAAATAAAGCATACCAAATGAATGAGAAGAGATAAATTTTTAAAAAATTTAATAGCCATTAAGCAATAACTGAAACAGTACTTAAAAGTCTTACCAAAAAGAAAATACCAGCACTAAAGGATTTGCCCTTGAGTTATACATAATAATCAAGGAATTCCAATCACTTTAAAAAACTCCAAGTAGGTACAAGAAATATTCTCTAACTCAATTTATGAAGCTAATATAACTTTGATACTAAAATCTGACAAGAACCATAGAAGACAGTAAAATTATAAATGAGTGTCATTCATGCACCTAGATAAAAAGCCATAAGTAAAATATTAACAAACTAAATCCATCAGTGTATCAATAATACATTTTAACCAACTTGGATTTATCTCAGAAATGTTTATGCTATTTTAACATTAGAAAATAAATTAGTAATACAATTCACTATATTAAAAGTTTAAGGTGATAAATCATTATCTCCATAGATAAAGAAAATACATTCAATATAATTCAAAATCAATTCATAACTGAATTATGAATACTGACAAAATATTGACAGTTAACATCATCTTGAGCGGTAAAAAGTTGAGTTTTCCTTTGAAGACCAGAAAGATTGTCTGCTACAACCACTTCTTTTCATCACTGCATCCCAAGCCTAGACAGTGTATTATGGCAAATAAAGATATAAGAGTTGGAAGGGGAAACAGACTGCTATTTTCATAATGAAAACAGAAAAATAAATGAGCATAGCAAGTTTGCTGAACTCAGGATCAATGCACAAAAATAAGTTGCATTTATGTGATCTATTAGAAGATTTAAAATGTAGTTTTAAAAAGATACCACTTTGGTAACATAAAAATATATATAGAATACATTTTGACTAACTCTTAACAAAGGATATGCAAGATCTTCCTGAAGAATATTATAAAACTTTGTTGAAAGATAATAAAGACCAAAAATGGAGGAGTAGATTGTTTTCATTGATTTAAACATTCAATATTTAAAATGTCAATTCTCCTGAAATTAAACTATAAATCCAGAGTAGTTCTAAGAAAATGCCACTTTTTTGGTGAAAAATTCATGCTAAAATTTATATGCAAAAGCCAAGAAAAACTCCCAAAGAGGCAAATGGATATCAAAACTGATACAAACTACAGAATAAAGACAGTATGGGATTAGCATATGCAGAAACAAAGTGATCAGTGGAAAAGAGCAGTTCAGAAACAGATCCACACATATTGACTTACTTGATTTGTGGTGTCGCAAAATGTAGATTACCAGAGAAGTAACAGCCTTTTCAGAGTCCCTGAGACAATTAGACAACCATATTTCTTTTTTAAAAAAGCATCTTGGCCTCACTATGTGCTCAAAAATCTGAACAGACTTATAAAAAAGGCAAGATGGCTACTCTTTTAGAAACAAAATACAGGAGAATATTTTTTAGACTAGTGTTAGAAACAAAGTTACAAACAAGGATTACAAGGCAAACTATAAGGGAAAAATTTATAAGCTTGAATATTTTAAATCAAAAACATCTGTTCTCCAAAAGACATCATTTTAAAAAGTTAAAGGAAAAAAAGGCCAACAAATTATGAATGGAAGAAGATATTTCCAACATAGACTTCCCTGGTGGCTCAGATGGTAAAGCGTCTGCCTACAATGCAGGAGACCTGGGTTCTCCCTGTGTCGGGAAGATCCCCTGGAGAAGAAAGTGGCAACCCACTCCAGTACTCTTGTCTGGAAAATCCCATGGACAGAGGAGCCCCTAACATATAAAGGATTCCTTAAACAAGCAAATTAAAAATTTAGGCAAAACATTAGAAACATATATATCACAAAAAAGGAAACAAAAATGGTCAGTAAACATATTTCAACACTTTCATGTCATACAATTGTGGAAAAACAAATCAATATCAATATGAATGATAACTGATGTTCATCAGACTGGGAAAACTGATAAATCAAGGATTTGCAAGCATCTGGGAGCAAGGAGACATTTATATGCTACTGTTTAAAATATCAGTTGTTAAGTAACACCTTAGCAACTACCTAGGTCTTCTCTAGGTGATGAAGCAAGAAGGATGCAAATTTGATGCAGCAATTCTGCTCCAGGGCATGTACCTCTGAGAACTTTTGCACATAGACTCCAGGGCCATGAATAAGAATCCACTGGGGCACTGTGTGAGATCTCAAAACACGAAACACAAACTAAATGACCATCCACTCACAGGAGAAAACAGTCACTCAGTCTACAAAACACGGAACACAAACTAAATGACCATCCACTCACAGGAGAGAATAGTCACTCAGTCTACAAAACACAGAACACAAACTAAATGACCATCCACTCACAGGAGAAAATAGTCACACAGTCTACACAGTGAAAACCACCTAGTTACTGCATGGACAAGGCTTAAGAACATGCTGTTGACAAAAAAACTGTAATAATAAACTTACTAAAATACATCTCCCATAATCACTTTGCTTTCGACTCTTTGCGACCCTATGGACTGTAGTTCCTCTGTCCGTGGAACTCTCCAGGCAAGAATACTGGAATGGGTTGCCATTTCCTTCTGCAAGGGATTTTCCCAACCCAGGAATCAAGCCTGCATCCTCTCTCTTAAGTCTCCTGCATTGGCAGGCAGGTTCTTTACCACTGGCACCACCTGGGAAGCCCTTTGCATTAAAAAGGCAATATATTTTAAGACTATAAGTACACATATTTAAACTGTTTATTAAAGGCAAGAGAAAGTTAAAACAAAATTTGGAATAGCCAGATACATAAAGGGGGTGTGAGATAAATGATGAATAAGTGATAAGCGATAAAATAAATAAGTGATCATATAAATTAAATAAGTGATGGGAGGCACTCAGGAAACCTCAAAGGTAAAGGTGAAGGTGAAGTCGCTCAGTCGTGTCCGACTCTTTGCGGCCCCGTGGACTGTAGCCCACCAGGCTCCTCTGTCCATGGGATTCTCCAGACAAGAATACTGGAGTGGGTTGCCATTTCCTTCTCCAGGAAACCTCAAAAGTAATGCTAATATTCCTCTTCTTAAACCATGTAACTGGTATAGAGTTGTTCATTATGTGCCTACTTTTTATATCTCACATACATTTTTAAATGTTTTTGTATCAACTGAATACTTTAAAAAAATATTAAAATGAAACACTTAATTTGTCTCTCAAAACCAGCACTCTACCTAGTTTGGTGAACAAACCCATCAAAAGCTGTAACAGTAAAAACTGTGAAATGATTTTTAGTTTCTTTAGAAGAGCTCAGTGAAAGCATTATGGTAATACTTGTGTTAGTGGAGAAGCTGGAGAAGCAAACATTCTAGAGACCGGGAAGGGTCTTCACCCTTCAGAAGTACAGGCTGGACACTTTTCATGTGCCATGGGAACAGAATACAAAAATAAAGTCCCTGCTGAATATTTCCAGTAATGGTGTGGCTAACCAACCAGATGTTTCGCTCTGTCTCAGGTGTGTGTTCAGAATGTCATCAATTCTGATTGTTTTTTTCAATGAGATATAAAGATAAGCTCNGAACAGAATACAAAAATAAAGTCCCTGCTGAATATTTCCAGTAATGGTGTGGCTAACCAACCAGATGTTTCGCTCTGTCTCAGGTGTGTGTTCAAAATGTCATCAATTCTGATTGTTTTTTTCAATGAGATATAAAGATAAGCTCAGGAATTGTTAGCAGGGTGCTGTGGCTGGAAGCACTCTCAGAGCATGAAGACCCTCCAAGCAGAGATCTGAAGGCAAATGGGAAAGAGGTTCTTCATACCCCAGGAATCTATTCACCACTATGGGATCCCATTAAGTGGAAGGAAACACCCTTCAGTGGCGAGAGGTCTCAGCCAGGTGCAGTCTGAAGCCCAATTTCATCCTGCGGCCTGAGGAGCATGTTTCAGGTAGGTTGCTTAACTCCAGACGCTAGAACTCTCTCAAATGACTTTCTGTGGTATTCTTTAGTCTTCAACTCCTCCTTTGCATTATTTGACCAATGTCAAAAAAGGACCAAAGTAATACATCTCAAAATGCAGATCTGCATGGCTTTTTTTGGAGTGGTTGCCTTACATGCCCCTCCATTTTGCTGCACTTCCTAAAAATTAAGCAAGGGCACTTCTGCAAGGTCATGGACGTTGGCAGTGAGACAGGTTCCTCAATATTGTATTCACACCTGGGTAATTCTCTGCACTCATAATGGGTCTGAAAGCTGATGCCGACTTGAAGGTGTCTGACTCAGTGAGAAATAATAAAATGATGCCCGAATTGCTAAGGTCACAGAGTCCAGAAATGACAGGGCTCTTGCTACACACCCCAACTTCCTGTTGGGAATAATATTGTAAAACTTGCAAAACTGGAATGAAGAGTAAGTTAAATAGCATGTAAGTATATAATAGATGTTTAGGAAAGTTAACATTCCCTTTCTTTTCAGAACCTTTCTAGTTTTGTATTACAGTACTGAACATTTGTATAGTAAGCTTACTACGGGCTGACTGTTTTTCATTCTAGCTTGGATCTTTTTTTTTATTTTATTGAAGTATAGTTGATTTAAAATGTCTTGTTAGTTTCAGATATATGTATATATATACATACATATACCTGAAACTATAGATATACATACATATATTTTATACATATATATTCTCTTAAGATTCTTTTCCTTTACAGGTTATTACAAAATATTGAGTATAGTTTCCTGTGCTCTATGGTAGGTCCTTGTTGGTTATCTATTTTATATAGAGTTGTGTGTACATGCTAATCCCAAATTCCTAATTTATCCATACTCCCTTTCGCTCTTACCTCTTCAGTAACCATTAAGTTTGTTTTCTATGTCTGTGGGTCTATTTCTGTAGATACTACAAAAAAAAAAAAAAACTACAGCCAATATCACTGATAAACATAGTAAAACATTCACAACAAAATACTAGCAAATTGAATCCAACAATATATTAAAAATATCATATACCACGATCAAATGGATTTATTCCAGGAATGCAAGGATTTTTTAGTATCTGCAAATCAGTCAGTGTGATATACCACATTAACAAAT
Organism: Oreotragus oreotragus; assembly: GCA_006410675.1. Classification (NCBI taxonomy): domain Eukaryota; kingdom Metazoa; phylum Chordata; class Mammalia; order Artiodactyla; family Bovidae; genus Oreotragus; species Oreotragus oreotragus. The sequence goes on along the minus strand of SJYX01002184.1, from coordinate 55,060 downwards.
TAAAGAATAAAAATCTTATGATCATGTCTATAGAAGAAAAAGTTTTCAATAAAATTCAACGCCCATGTATGATAAAAAGTCTCCAGAAAGTAGGCATAGAGGGAACGCACCTGAACATAATAAAGATCATATATGACAAACCCACAGCCAACATCATACTCAACAGTGAAAAAAACTGAGGCAAGGTTCTGCTAAGGCAAGGAACCAGACAAGTATGCCCACTCTCACCACTTTTATTGCACATAGTTTTAGAAGTCCTTGCCATGGCAATCAGAGAAGAAAAAGAAATAAAAGGAACCCAAACGGGAAAAGAAGTAAAACGGTCACTGTTTGAAGATGACGCGATACTAGACATAGAAACCCTAAGGTTGTTGACTATTTATATACCTATCTCACCTAATGGTCCTGAAGCACAGGACAGATGGAGACAAAGGGGTATATGTTGATGGTTTACCTAGGATATGACCAAAGTCTGGGTCATCTGATTATAAATCTCAGGACTGTCCTGTTGCTTCAGGTTGGAGTTACTAAAATTGTGATACCACATGACAAGAAGACACAACAGGAGCTACGTTGCTATAATCATCACATGAACCTAGAAATAAAACCACTCACCATTTGAGTTGCAGTTTGGAAGTTCTCCAGTCTCCATGCAGAGAGGATGAGACCAGATATGCCACGTTCCCCACCGTATTCACTCGGTGCCTCGTAAAGAGAAAGACATAAATCATGCAACCAAGGCCTCCGGGCATGACAATAATATTGTTAGAGGGTCAGAGAATAGAAAATTTGTTTTCAGATCTCTTTATATATTCAAAAAGCATTTATTGAGGATCTATTATGTCTTCAAGATAATTCTAACTTTCAGGATATAGCACAGAATACAGCAGGCAAAATAGCTGCTCTCAAGGACCTGACATTCTAGTGGGAATAATCAACAATAGAGACAGTGACAAACAAATACATATCAGGAGTGAATAAAAATAAAGCAGAAAGGTGGTGGGGGGGAGTATCACAGAATAGAGTGAGGCAGGGCAATGGGCTGATATAGTTGACATCACTGATAAATGAACATTGATATTGTTTCCAAAAACAAAAAGTACTGCTTTGTTCCCTTCTAAAGAAAAATAGCAACAAAATAAAACAAAACAAAAGTTCAGAAGTTGAGACCCTGCCTTTACTTTCATAATTCCCCTTGCCCCTTTTACCCTTTTCCCCTGTGAAATCTATCAGCACAGGACACAGAGGCTCCCAGAGAATGAGGCTTCCTTCCCAACCTCCTCTTCATCTGAATTCTCCCTCTGCGCCAGCAATTCCCAGCCTCTGATATAACAAGAGCACAGCTCTCTTTGAATGTGAAAATCTTTGGGGATGTTGCAAAATTTGTCTTATACTCAACTTATCGAGAACACATTAGACATACCTTTGGCACATCTAGAAACTTAAGCAGTAGCAATGCAGAAACAGGACTGCAATCAAGTCAGAAAAACCAATAGAAAAGGATTTCAGTTCAGTTCAGTCGCTCAGTCGTGTCCGACTCTTTGCGACCCCATGAATTGCAGCACGCCAGGCCTCCCTGTCCATCACCAACACCCGGAATTCACTCAGACTCACCTCCATCGAGTCAGTGATGCCATCCAGCCATCTCATCCTCGGTCATCCCCTTCTCCTCCTGCCTCCAATCCCCCGCAGCATCAGAGTCTTTTCCAGTGAGTCAACTATTCACATGAGGTGGTCACAGTACTGGAGTTTCAGCTTTAGCATCATTCCTTCCAAAGAAATCCCAGGGCTGATCTCCTTCAGAATGGACTGGTTGGATCTCCTTGCAGTCCAAGGGACTCTCAAGAGTCTTCTCCGACA
>SJYX01002184.1:33106-50547 GCA_006410675.1 Oreotragus oreotragus | reverse complement strand
GGTTATTAATATTTATCCTGGCAATCCTGATTCCAGCTGTGCTTCTTTCAGCCCAGCATTTCTCATGATGTACTCTGCATATAAGTTAAATAAGCAAGGTGACAATATACAGCCTTGACGTACTCCTTTTCCTTTTTGGAACCAGTCTGTTGTTCCATGTGCAGTTCTAACTGTTGCTTCCTGACCTGCATACAGATTTCTCAAGAGGCAGGTCAGGTAGTCTGGTATTCCCATCTCTTTCAGAATTTTCCACAGTTTATTGTGATCCACACAGTCAAAGGCTTTTACATAATGAATAAAGCAGAAATAGATGTTTTTCTGGAATTCTAAAGGACTTAGGCACTTTAATTTGTTTTCCTGCCCATAAGGATAGCTTTGATGAAGCAGGACTCTCCATTGAGATTTTTGAGTATGAAGTTAGACAATACAGCAGAGATTACTGACTCAACTCACCCATTATATAAGTGAGGATCTGGGGTCCAGAGAGTTTAGTAAGAATAGTTGCTCATACTAATGGAGGCCTATGTGCCAGGAAGTCTGCTAAGCTTTATTTCCTGTATTAATCAAAGTTCTCCAGAGAAATAAAACCATAGAAAAGATGTGTGTATATGAATATATATTTTGTGTGCATACTCAGTTGCTCAGTAGTGTCTGACACTGAAACTTTGAAAATGGGATTGTCCTGGCAAGAATACTGGAGTGAGTTGCCATTTCCTTCTCCAAGGGATTTTCCTGAACTGGTGTGTCCTGCATTGGCAGGTGGATTTCTTACTACTGAATCACCTGGGAAATGTAAATATAAGAGAGAGACAGAGAGAGGCACAGAGTAGGAGAAGAGGCTTAAAGGAATTGACACCTGAGGAATTAGCAAGACTGAAACCTACTCGGCAGGCTGGCAAAATGGAATCCAGGTGAGTTGATGCTACAGTTTTGAGTCTGAAATCTACGTGCTTGAAAGGAAAGCAGACTTTTTATGTTGCAGTCTGAAGGCAGAATTGCTTTTGCTTCAGAAAATCTCAGTCTTTGCTTTTGAGATCCTCACCTGATTAGAGGAGGCCCACTCACATTATGAAGAGTAATTTGCTTTACTCAGAGAACATGAACCTAAAGAGTATCTTCTCAGCAACATGGAAACTAGCATTTGACCAAATGACTATGTACCATAGCCTTTTCACATCAGCACATGATATTAACCATCATTTTTCTTTTATTATGAAATTAACATTATTATTGCCTATATTTTATAAAGGAGAAAATTGAGGGTTCAGAGATCTCAGGGGACATGTCTAGGTTACACCACTAGGAAGCATCCATGTGGGACAGTCTAGAATAGAACGCGCATTTTCAACCATCAGCTCTCTGGCTCTGGGTCTCTCGGTTAGCATAGAGGTGATTGCTGTGTCCATTAGACTGTTAATTCCCATCTGATAAAAATCATCAGGGACTCTTCTCATTAACTAACTGCTGCAAGAAGACCACACATGAAGGAGAACCATTTGGCACCTTATCAGCCAAATGAAAAGATGGTCAAGATTATAGGATCCTACTGTAGGATTTGAAGAGAGAATGCAAGGCAGGTAAAAATGAAGCAATTTTGATAGGCTTAGGACCAAGCAGGACTATGTATAAATGATTAACCTAAGGCCTGGATTCCAGATTGGATTCAGGGTTCTATTTCCTTACCTACTGCTACTGCTAAGTCACTTCAGTCGTGTCCGACTCTGTGCAACCCCATAGACGGCAGCCCACCAGGCTCCCCTGTCCCTGGGAGTCTCCAGGCAAGAACACTGGAGTGGGTTGCCATTTCCTTCTCCAATGCATGAAAATGAAAAGTGAAAGTGAAGTCACTCAGTCGTGTCCGACTCTTAGCGACCCCATGGACTGCAGCCCACCAGGCTCCTCCGTCCATGGGATTTTCCAGGCAAGAGTACTGGAGTGGGTTGCCATTGCCTTCTCCGTCCTTACATACTACAAAGTTCAAATAAATACAGAGAGCTGTGTCTTTAAAAAGCACATCTGAAGCTCTGTACTTGGTTTAAAAAACAGACCATTTCTCTGTTTCAACATGACTCCTTGGATCTTTCAGGAGAGAATAAGATAATCTGTTCTTATGGATGATTTCTCATCATTCTGCTTTATTTTTAACTCACAGTCTGCACAAGTCCACAATCCCAGGTACCAGCTCAGCATAGAGTTGGTCAGTCACTTAATCATGTCCAACTCTTTGTGACCCCACGGACTGCAGCATGCCAGGGATGTCTGACTCTTTGCAACCCTAAGGACTACAGCACACCAGGCTTCCCTGTCATTCACTGTCTCCCAGAGTTTACTCAAACTCTTGTCCATCCAGTCAATGCAGAATAGACAAAGCTGAATAAGACGTTCTAGGATCCGAGTGAGGAGGAAATCCACACTGCAGCATGATGAGTGCAAGGACAGAGGGTGAGACAGGAACCCAGAGACATTACAGGAAAGATGGCTTTGATCAAAACAGATGAATCAGAAGAATGAGTATTTCACCGGGTGAGGAACAAGAAAGACAGATTATGTCCAAACAACTACAAGGTAGTTTGATACCTAAGAGGATGGAGAACGAAAGTGCTATGAGCTCAACTAACTCTACCTGACTGACTCTCTCCAAATGTATTGTGCTCTTGAGGTCCCTGGACATTGCATATCCTATTTCCTCTTCTGCAAAGTCCTCTCCATCCGCACCCCAGTCACTACCCTCCCACTGCTGGCCTAGTGACCACAGTTTACCCTTCCAGTCTCAGCTGAAATATGTCCTTAGGGAAGCCTTATTACTTTCACAGCAGATTTTAACAACAATAATAATCATGAAAATTTATTGACCAATTTCTACATGCCAGGCATTTACCAACAAACTACAAGGTAGTTTGATACCTAAGAGGATGGAGAACGAAAGTGCTATGAGCTCAACTAACTCTACCTGACTGACTCTCTCCAAATGTATTGTGCTCTTGAGGTCCCTGGACATTGCATATCCTATTTCCTCTTCTGCAAAGTCCTCTCCATCCGCACCCCAGTCACTACCCTCCCACTGCTGGCCTAGTGACCACAGTTTACCCTTCCAGTCTCAGCTGAAATATGTCCTTAGGGAAGCCTTATTACTTTCACAGCAGATTTTAACAACAATAATAATCATGAAAATTTATTGACCAATTTCTACATGCCAGGCATTTACCAACAACTCTATCCACATCATCTCAAGTAATAATCACAAGAATCCACGAGATAACAGTCATGCATTTTATGGAAGCCACTCAAAATTAGTTGAGTAATTTTTTCATGTTTTGTTAGCTCAAAAGTGGCAAAACCAGGATTTGAACTCATTGAGTCAGATTCTGAAGACAACCCGGTATCTTAAGCATGAAGCCTGGCTGTAGCCTTTCCTGCCTCATGCAAGTACAGTCAACTATACCCTCTTTGGGACCAACTCTGAATCTTTATGCATCTGTGTTATAGCACTAATCTCAGGCTAGTAATCACTTTGATGGGCCCTATGACTCCATGACATTGTGAGGTCTTAAGAGTGGTATTAACTTGTTATCTATCCCTAGTGCCAACAACTGCTACAGATACACAGTAGAAATTCAGTAAATGTTTGTGAATGAATGGATGGATGGATGTATGGACGGACGGATAGAAGAATAAAACATCTGTGGAAGACCCACTGTGTGAAACTCTACATAGGTCACTGTCAGGTATGTTGTCAGAGAATGAACTATGAAGGTTCATGTCACACGCAGGAGAGGGGCATTCATGGAGGCCAGGGGAAGAACTGGGCAAAATAGTGGACAAAGTCCAGTGTAAAGGCTGTAGCATCACTCTGCTGTTGGGAGATGGTTCAGGCAGCCACTGCCAATTCCTATGAAAAATCCCCCCAGGCAGGAGATGGTCAGGGCTCTCTGACAATGGCTGCCTCTTTGCTAATCTCTCCCTCAACATACACACACACACACACACACACACACACACAAACACACAGGAACATTCTGGCATCTCTAGTTGTCTCCATTCGGTCACCCTCCCAAAATCTAATCCCCACTCACACATCTGCATTTTTAACCCAACTCCTTACCACTAGGCATTCCAAATTCCTGTAAAGAAACCAACAGAAACAAACAGCGAAAGAGGTTTACTGCTCCTGCAGTGTCCTCCCCCAGCACCTTCAGGCTCTAGGTTACAGTTACAAGCACCACATCTTTCTGCTGTTCTTCTGCTTTAATTTAGAGCTCGGGGTTCTGATTGCAACGGTCAAGGCTCTTTGGAACAGCCCTTGCTCAGCAATATGCATCTGTCCCTTGCAGGGATACTGTATCCCCATATACCATGTCCTCTCCTGAGCTATCTATTGTTTCACATTTTATCCTCTGCACAAAAATTGGCCTTCAGTTCACAGACCTCATTTTGCAGCACCTGTTGTGCTAATAACTAGGAAACTCAGTTCAGACACGGGCCATTCACTAAGTGCTGTCCTCATGTAGTAACTAATCAGGTAGCAGGGAGTTATCTTTGCAAATTTTATTTTCTTGATATCAACTCCCAAATAGAGAGAACGTCTATGAAAATACACCTCATCTATATATGGTAACAGAATGACATTACGTCGTGAAATAATTAGACTGTATTTATTCTGTGATATAAAAAGTTAAAGTACATTTAATAAAACTAGCAGAATATGACAATCAGCTTGAAACATGGGTGAAATTTTGCCCTTCTCTAGGTGACAAGACATTTTGTAAGGACAAGAAGAAAAGTCTCTTCAAGTCCCAATTTGCTTCTATCCAGAGAGTGTCGTGTAATAAAAATAAAATAGCACTGAAATCAGATGCATCTGAGGTTACATCCCAGGTCTGCCATTTAGCATTAATGTGACCTTTGAGCAAATGACTCCAGCTCTCTGAGCTCAGTTTTCTCACTTGTAAAATAAGGATACGCTGACTATTTTGGGCTTCCCAGGTGGCACAGTGGTAAAGAATCCACCTGCCAATACAGGCGAGGAGGGAGATGTGGGTTCAATCCCTGAGCCAGGAAGATCCCTTGAAGAAGGAAATGGCAACCTGCCCCAATTTTCTTGCCTGGAAAATCCCCTGGACAGAGGAGTCTGGTGGGCTACCGTCCATCTGGTTGCAAAGAGTTGGACACAACTGAGCACACACATGCACGCACTATCCTACAGGCTTGTGGAGGAACAAATGTAATATGACATTCAAAGTACCTAACAGCATTCCTGGCATAAAGAGGTGCTCAATAAGTGGGAATCCCCTTGCATAGGAGATAGCATGTAGGAAAGACCCCAAGGACCAAGGCATTGTTGCTCTCTTCCTCAGCCATTCTGCCGTTCTGCCTGCTGTCCTGCTCTCTGCTCCTAGCCTCCCCTCTCCCAACAAGCCTGGTAGCATGAGAGGTTGGCCTAGCAGTAGAACCATTACCCTCTTCCTTCTCCTATTAGTGTATCAACATTTCAACTCAGAAACAGATGTTACCACAAATGAAGGTCCATTTTAGCACACACCTAGGTTTAGAATTTACTAACAACCTCTGGCCAGTGAAGCAGTCAGTAGACACCATAGTTATATTGCAACATTTAAAATAGTTTTAATATACCTTTTTGATATACCTCTTTGATTAAGGAATATAAGGAAACAATTTGAGCTATTTTTAAAATCCTTTTGATGGCAAGGATTGTGTTCTTTGAAGTCCTGCTTTATTTCCAAATTAAACTATATGGGTTCTGGTATTAAAAGTTTTATTTCCCCCAACCTGACTATCAGATTTTTAAGACCAGGGCTTTGGCTTTATCCTATTCTCATCTCTTAGCACCTAGCATACTGCTGCATATGCTTCAAGCCCTCTAATAACATTTTTTCCTCTTAACTTGATTCACTTTCATATCGACCATCAACCCAAACACGACCTTAACTACAGTTTGGGTTAATCGATTTCCTATTCCCTTCTCAAACAGCTGATAGATGTATTCTCAAATAAAGGAGGAGATGAAAAGGTGCTATGCCAAATGAATCCTGGACTCTCGGCCCAGGAGCATGTTTCAGCATCCTCAGATAACTTGTAGAAATGGCTGAATCATTGTCAGTACACCTGAGAAATGCCACAGAGGAAAAGAGCTCCTGGAAAATAGAATACGGGCAAGTGTCATTTGGATTTGTAAAAAGAGGGAGAATGCGTATTCATGAACTAGAGAGCACTGAGCTTGACATCTATTGAGGGCAAGATTCTAGAACATTTTTTTTTCTAAACAATGGCTTCTGAGCACTTAGAAAAAGAAGTGGTAAACTCAGCGTGAGCTCACTAAGAATAGTCCTGTCACACTAACCTGATTTCCTAGTGACAGAGTTACTACACTGGGAGATCAGAGAAACAGAGTAGAAATCGTGTAGCTGGATTTCCGACAAGCTTTTGACAAGTTCTCTCATGATACCCTTAAGGGCGAGATGCAGGAAGAGAAGCCGCGATATTACAGTTGTACCAATGTATCCAACATTAGTATCCAAGAGGAAATAGTGATGTGTCATAAGCTCAACAAAATGTTTCAGTGCAATTAACAACGTTTTCCTGACCTATGTCAAGGGCTAGTGATTCAAGTGTACAGACAGAGAACAGAGGAATTCAGACTTGGCAGCAGTAACCTTCAAATGCTCCATTTGTGTGATTTGACTTTCAAAAGTATCATATAAGCCTGAGATTATGTCAGAGAAATAAAGTGTCTAAAATGAGTGAGGCAATGAATACCTCTGCTCCTGTCTATGTAGACTGTATTCCTTCATACACTAAGAAAAACTCTGGGTTGTATCCTAAAAAGGGTGATCAGGATGATGAAAAGACATCAATAAAATCATATTGAGAAAGAACGCAATATTAAAAAGAGAAAACTCACAACTACCTCAATGCATTCCAAGAAGTAGAAGTAGGACAGAGCAGGAATTCCCGATGGGCTACCTGAAAAGATGTTGAGTTTTCTATAAATGGAGCAGTTTAGGTGTGAACTGGAACAAAAGTATCGAGTAGCTGGAACCCATAACTTGCAATCTTAGAGTTTTGGTTTTTAAAACACACACACCCACAAAGATTTTGTACTCTCCCAAAGCAAAGATTCTACAATCTGCTTGGTTATTTATCCCATGATTTAACTATAAGCTACTATATTTTTTCAACTTATTTTAAATCAAGAAAACATTAAAACTATTTTAAAGTACAGAGAAGACTGAACCAACACCCATATACCTACTACCTAAGTTTATCTAACTTGAATATTTTGTCATTTGCTTCATTTTTAATAAATAAATTATTATACATATATTTGTGCTTTCTTCTTCCCCACCCATCATCTTAAAGATGGTATGCACTGTGTATACTATAGCTACTACGTGTTTTATTTACATGCCATGTGTACATATAAGAATAATAAATAAATAAATTTGTCTTGTTGTAAGGAAACAATATGAAGGAATCTAGTTTAGCAGAAGAGGTGGAAAACTTTCACAAAAGAGATAATGCAGAAACAGCAGTCTCGCTCTCACAGAAACAAGAAAAGAGTTGGAAATTTTAAAAAACTGCAAATAAGTTTATATATTGCTTTAAATAAGTGGTAAGTTGGAAGTGTGAAAATGTGAAAATTGCTAAATCAACAAGGACCTGATTATGAAAGCCTTTATGGCAGACAAGGACAGTTAAGCATATTCATAAGGGGAATAACATATGCATGTTAAATAAATCTTGTCATGATGTGCTTAGAATGGGGTGGAGGGTAAGTTCAATGGTCTGGGAGCCAGGCTGGCAAATTTTGAAAAAAGTCCAATAAAGAGATGATGTATAGGATTAGAGAATGTTCTGATTTCATTCTCTTACATGTAGCTGGTCCAGTTTTCCAAGCATCACTTATTGCAGAGATTCTTTTACCCCTTCTATATTCTTGACTCCTTTGTCATAAACTAATTGACCACGGGTTATTAGCATGGGTTTATTTCTGAGCTTTCTATCCTCTTCTGTTTATCTGTATGTCTGCTTTTGTGCCAGTACCATATGGTTTTGATAACTGTAGCTTTGTAGTATAGGCTTCCCTAGTGGCTCAGACAGTAAGGATTCTGCTGGCAATGCAGGAGATCCAGATTCAATCCCTGGGTTGGGAAGATCCTCTGGAGAAGGGAATGGCTCCCCACTTCAGTATTCTTGCCTGGAGAATCCCATGGACAGAGAAGCCTGGTGGGCTACAGTCCATGTGGTTGCAAAGAGTCAGACACTTTCACTTTCACTTTTCACTGAAGCCAGGAAACCTGATTCCTCCAGCTTGTTTTTCTTTCTCAAAATTGCTTTGATTATTCGGGGTGTTTTGTGTTTTCATAAAATCTAAAAGTTTTTGTTCTAATTCTGTGGAAAATGCCATTGATAATTTGATAGGAATTGCATTGAATCTGTAGATTGCCTTGGGTAGTCACGTTGACAATATTAATTCTTCTAATCCAAGAACACAGTGTATCTCTCCGTCTGTTTGTGTCATCTTTGATTTTTTTCATCAGTGTATTATAGTTTGTGGTGTACAGGTCTTTTCTCTCCTTAGGTAAGTTTATTCCTAAGTATTTTATTCTTTTTAATGCAATAGTAAGTGGGATTGTTTCCTTAATTTCTCTTTCAGATCTTTCATCAGTAGTGTATAGAAATGCATATCAAAGAAAACCATGAATAAAACAAAAAAAAATCATCTTACAGAATGAGAGAAAATATTTGCAAATGATGTAACTGACAACGGATTAATCTCCAAAATATACAAACAGCTCATACAACTCAATATCAAAAAAAAACAACCCAATCAAAATATAGGCTGAATATCTAAATAGACATTTCTCCAAAGAAGCATTCAGACATTCAAAAGGCACAAGAAAATATGCCGAACATCATTATTAGAGAAATGCAAATCAACACTACCTCACACCAGTAAGAATGGCTAACATCAAAGAGCCTACAAATAATATTAATAAATGCTGGAGGGGGTGTGGAGAAAAAGGAACCCTTCTACACAGCTGGTGGGAGCGTCAGATATTACAGTCACTATGGAAAACAGCATGGAAGCTCCCTAAAAAACTAAAAATAGAGCTACCATATTATCTTTCTATCCCACTCCTGGGTATGTATCCAGAGAAAATCATACTTCAAAAAGATACATGCACCCCAGTGTTCATAGCAGCACTATTTACAATGGCCAAGACATGGATGCAACTTAAGTGTCCATCAATAGATGAATGGATAAAGAAGATGGGGTACATATATATATGCAATGGAATATTACTCAGCTATAAAAGTGAATGAAATATGGCCATTTGTAGCACCATGGATGGACCTGGAGATTATCATATTAACTGATATGATATCAGTTAATATATAATATGATATCATATGATATCATATTAATAGACAGTTAATATATAATATATCATATTAACAGAGAAAGACAAATATCATATGATATCACATATATGTGGAATTTAAAAACATGATACAAATGAACTTATTTACAAAACAGAAATAGACTTACAGACACAGAGAACAAACTTATTACCAAGGAGAAGGGAGGAGAGGCACAAATTAGGTGTTTGGGATTAAAACACACACATTACCACATATAAACAACCAATAAGGTTATTGTTGAGATAACCAACAAGGACCTACTATATAACACAGGGAACTATACTTGATATTTTATAATAACCTATAATGGAAAATAATATTAAGAAGAACATATATATATGTATCTATAAGTGAAACACTTTCTGTACATCTGAAACTATCACAACATTGTAAATCAATACTATTTCAACAAAAAATTTTTAGAAAAGATGATGGAACTTAAATCAGAATGAAGTGAACAAGTCCAACCACTTCATGGGAGATAGATGGGGAAACAGTGGAAACAGTGTCAGATTTTATTTTGAGGGGCTCCAAAATCACTGCAGATGATGACTGCAGCCATGAAATTAAAAGACGTTTACTCCTTGGAAGAAAAGGTATGACCAACCTAGATAGTATATTCAAAAGCAGAGACATCACTTTGCGGACTAAGGTCCGTCTAGTCAAAGCTATGGTTTTTCCTGTGGTCATGTATGGATGTGAGAGTTGGACTGTGAAGAAAGCTGAGCGCTGAAGAATCGATGCTTTTGAACTGTGGTGTTGGAGAAGACTCTTAAGAGTCCCTTGGACTGCAAGGAGATCCAACCAGTCCATTCTGAATGAGATCAGCCCTGGGATTTCTTTGGAAGGAATGATGCTAAAGCTGAAAGTCCAGTACTTTGGCCACCTCATGCGAAGAGTTGACTCATTGGAAAAGACTCTGATGCTGGGAGGGATTGGGGGCAGGAGGAGAAGGGGACGACCAAGGATGAGATGGCTGGATGGTATCACGGACTTGATGGACATGAGTCTGAGTGAACTTCGAGAGATGGTGATGAACAGGGAGGCCTGGTGTGCTGCGATTCATGGGGTCGCAAAGAGTCAGACACAACTGAGCGACTGAAGTGAACTGAACTGATGTGCAAAGAAAGATTTTTAAGAGTGGTAAGAGATATTTGAAGAACGTAGTGACCCATTCGATTTGTAATTATACTTCAAGGAACAATTTGTGACATGACATCTCTGAATCATTATAATAGAATATTGAATTATTAATAACAGTATTAAATAAGATAACAGCATAATGTTTATAAAATTATTTTAAAAAAACTCTTGTATTAGCATTGTACAATGGATAGTTTCTTTTTTGGGGGTGGGGGGCCGGTAAGCAAGAAAAGAACTTTAGCAAGAGATCGACATGTACGTTTTCTGACAAAACTGAAGTATATACTGAGTTACAGAGCAAATTCACTGAAAACAAAGAAAAACCTATCCTTGTAAAAGCTATTCTGTCACCCCCTAAAAAGTGCTTCAACTCTGAAAACACCACACAACCAGTTAAGAAATGACGGGGTATCCTAACTACCATGGGAGGCGCTGGGCTGGGCCGGTGGGCACCGCTGGAGTCAGCAGGGCCGGGGGGAGCCCCCTGCTTCACGCAGGCAGCTGCCGGCTCCCTGTTGCAGCCCCGGGTGGAGAGATCGTAGACCACCTCCTTCACTTTCTTCACATCGTACTTCAGGCCCTCGTAGCGCTTCCTCGGGGAATCATTTTTGAGGCTGAGGAGGCAGAAGCGGGAATCCAGCTCGTTTGACGAAGGTGGAGATGTGCAGGGGCCGGGAGAAGTCTCCGGCGGTCACGCTGTTGACGGATAACCTCAACAGTTCGCTAGCGAGAATGAGAACTCCCGAGAGATAATCTTCCATGTCCAAGTGAAATCCCTTCTTCGGATCAGGCTCAGTGCCCAGGATCTTGGTAAATGCTTCTCGGTTCACTATGGTTTCGGACTCCAAGCACACAACAAACGCTGCGAAGAAGACCAGGCACTGCAGCAATCTCCAGTGCTCGTGAAACCTGTGAGACTGTTCCGCAGGAAACCTGGTCTTCAAGGACACTGCTGCTGCTGCTAAATCACTTCAGTCGTGTCCAACTGTGCGACCCCGTAGACGGCAGCCCACCAGGCTCCTCCGCCCATGGGATTCTCCAGGCAAGAGTACTGGAGTGGGGTGCCTTTGCCTTCTCCTCAAAGACATTAGATGTGTTTTTACTATACCAAAATGTTCTCGAGCTTTCAAATGCCTCTTTGGAATCTCCTGAAACCCAGCACACTGATGGACCCCTTGCAGTAGAGTTAAAAATCTCTCGAGCTGTTCGTTCTAGACTCTACAACTTTTCGGATTTTCTCTCGGATGTCCTGCAGCGAAAACGCCCTGCAGCCCATGAAGATCTCACTCACAGACGTGCTGCCCGTCTGCCAGGGCTGCGAGTGCGGCCGGCAGAGGGCGCTCCGGAGACAACCAGCGCCGTCGGTCGCAACGCCCCGCCGCCGCTGCAACGGACAACTTTTGAGTTTTGTTTACGATGCCCATTTAATTTTCAACCTGTTTTTGTTGTTCAGTTGCTAAGTTGTGTCCGACTCTTGCGACCCTCGGGACGGCAGCACGCCAGGCTTCCCGGACCTTCACCAATAATTCTTTATAAAACAATTCACCAGTAGTTGTATACAGCTGGTTCTTGTACACAAGGATGAGTATATATTCTTATCAAAGAATAAATTCCATCGTTTTACTTGAGTTGGTTGGACAGCATCATCGACTCAATGGACACGAGTTTGGGCACACTCTGCAACATAGTGAAGGACAGGGAAGCCTGACATGCTGCAGTCCATAGGGTCGCAAAGAGTTGGATCCGACTTAGCAACTGAACAACAACAAATCATTTTACTTATAATGTAAAACTATAATTTAAAAAGTGGGAGACAACCAAAGCAACTCAGAAGGAAGGCATATAATTAAAACATCACTCAATTTAGTTCAGCTCTTGTCTAGTTTATTTCATTTCTTCCATTTGCCTTCATTCCCATGGAGAAGAGAGTGTGGGGCAAGAAGATATGAACTCTACTCTTGTTGCATAGGGATAAGAACGGACTCTCAGCTGCTTCATCATCTCTAAGAAACAGAATGGTGCTTCAAAATATTGAATATTAGGACACAAATGTTCTCACATTCACAAACCAAACTAGATTTCTAGGAAGACTCATTTGATTAATTTGGACAACTGGGCCTATTTTCTTTTCAAAAGAATCAGGTTGTTGTTGTTAATGATGTTTTGCATTGTGTAACTCTAATGTAATTAATTATTTGTCTTCTACCTTTAAATCATTTAAATGTGTGTGGACAGGGAAAGTAAATGTAAATAACAGTTGTTTAAAATGGAAGCTGTTGCACTTTTTTCAGTACAGTTTAGAGACAAAGAAAAGAATAGGAGATCTTAGATGACTTAACTATCAAGAGGTATCAATTATGTAAATGAGCCTGATAATAAAGAAAGCATCTTTTCCTTAAAAAGTTGTTACTGGCCCTGAGGCAGTGGTTATTAAACCCAGGCATGTATCAGAACCACCCAGAGGGCTTATTGCAAAACAGACAAAAGACCCTCCCTAGAGTTTTTTATTTCGGATAGAGGAAAACAACAGAATGGGAAAGACTAGAGATCTCTTCAAGAGAATTGGAGATATCAAGGGAACATTTCATGCAAAGATGGGCTCGATAAAGGATAGAAATGGTATGGACCTAACAGAAGCAGAAGATATTAAGAAGAGGTGGCAAGAATACACAGAAGAACTGTACAGAAAAGATTTTCACAACCCAGATAATCATGAGGATGTGATCATTAATCTAGAGCCAGACATCTTGGAATGTGAAGTTAAGTGGGCCTTAGAAAGCATCACTAAGAACAAAGCTAGTGGAGGTGATGGAATTCCCGTTGAGCTGTTTCAAATCCTGGAAGATGATGCTGTGAAAGTGCTGCACTCAATATGCCAGCAAATTTGGAAAACTCAGCAGTGGCCACAGGACTGGAAAAGGTCAGTTTTCATTCCAATTCCAAAGAAAGGCAATGCCAAAGAATGCTCAAACTACCGCACAATTGCACTCATCTCACACGCTAGTAAAGTAATGCTCAAAATTCTCCAAGCCAGGCTTCAGCAATATGTGAACCGTGAACTCCCTGATGTTCAAGCTGGTTTTAGAACAGGCAGAGGAACCAGAGATCAAATTGCCAACATCCGCTGGATCATGGAAAAAGCAAGAGAGTTCCAGAAAAACATCTATTTCTGCTTTATTGACTATGCCAAAGCCTTTGACTGTGTGGATCACAATAAACTGTGGAAAATTCTGAAAGAGATGGGAATACCAGACCACCTAACCTGCCTCTTGAGAAATCTGTATGCAGGTCAGGAAGCAACAGTTAGAACTGCACATGGAACAACAGACTGGTTCCAAATAGGAAAAGGAGTACGTCAAGGCTGTATATTGTCTCCCTGCTTATTTAACTTATATGCAGAGTACATCATGAGAAACGCTGGACTGGAAGAAACACAAGCTGGAATCAAGATTGCCGGGAGAAATATCAATAACCTCAGATATGCTGATGACACCACCCTTATGGCAGAAAGTGAGGAGGAGCTAAAAAGCCTCTTGATGAAAGTGAAGGAGGAGAGCGAAAAAGTTGGCTTAAAGCTCAACATTCAGAAAACGAAGATCATGGCATCCGGTCCCATCACTTCATGGGAAATAGATGGGGAAACAGTGGAAACAGTGTCAGACTTTATTTTTTTGGGCTCCAAAATCACTGCAGATGGTGACTGCAGCCATGAAATTAAAAGACGCTTACTCCTTGGAAGAAAAGTTATGACCAACCTGGATAGTATATTCAAAAGCAGAGACATTACTTTGCCGACTAAGGTCCGCCTAGTCAAGGCTATGGTTTTTCCTGTGGTCATGTATGGATGTGAAAGTTGGACTGTGAAGAAAGCTGAGCGCCGAAGAATCGATGCTTTTGAACTGTGGTGTTGGAGAAGACTCTTGAGAGTCCCTTGGACTGCAAGGAGATCCAACCAGTCCATTCTGAAGGAGATCAACCCTGGGATTTCTTTGGAAGGAATGATGCTAAAGCTGAAACTCCAGTACTTTGGCCACCTCATGTGAAGAGTTGACTCATTGGAAAAGACTCTGATGCTGGGAGGGATTGGGGGCAGGAGGAGAAGGGGACGACCGAGGATGAGATGGCTGGATGGCATCACGGACTCGATGGACATGAGTCTGAGTGAACTTCGGCAGATGGTGATGGACAGGGAGGCCTGGCGTGCTGCGATTCATGGAGTCGCAGAGTCGGACACGACTGAGCGACTGAACTGACTGACTGACTGACTGAGAGTTTTTGATTTGGTATGTCTGGGATAGAGCCTCAGAGTTTGTGTTTCTGACAAGCCCCCAGGTGATATGATGCTATAATTCAAGGACCACACTTTGAAAAGCGCTGCTGTAGGGAGACTTCCCTGACCCCTGACACTGGGTACGTTGGTCCTTTATGAGCCTGTCTGTTTATCCCTCCCCTAGGACCTTTACTCTGAAATCTGATGACTAACAAACACATCAAGCTCCTTTATCAGACCTTGAGCTACCTAAAACAAGTGCACTCCTAATTTAGTAGGGCATCCCCCAGGGACAGCACAGGGCCTGAATGACAGAGACTGCTCTGCTAAGTCGCTTCAGTCGTGTCCGACTCTGCGCGACCCCATGGACGGCAGCCCACCAGGCTCCCCCGTCCCTGGGATTCTCCTGGCAAGAACACTGGAGTGGGTTGCCATTTCCTTCTCCAAATGACAGAGACTAGTAGATAGTTAATAATTCAGTGTTGAATTATACTTGATTTATCATCAAATAAATGAAAACGTAAGTTTTGAGGAAGAAACAGAATGTCTGTATATGTGTGTGTATTTGTGATTTGAAATACTAACCATGATAAGGAAAATGCTGAGTATTCAGGGAAGAAAAATATATTATAGAGGCAAGATATAGCCAACCAAAGGAAAAATAAGAAATTAGACTTTGAAATTCACTTTAGCTACCATAGTGTGTGATGGGAATAAAATAATTTAGCAATATCACAGTAATAGAACTGTATAAATGTTTTGAACTTCTTCAGAAATACTCTTTGGCCCATAATACTCCATCCTGTGTAGCTCGTAAAACTGAGAATCACCCCAATTTACCTGGGTATAGCCAAGGGCATACCAGAGATTAAAGAGATCACCCACATCCTGAACAGAAAAAGAGAATTATAAGAAAAAAATGGAAAAGGCCTAGTAGGTCACTCAGTTCTAGTCTCTGGAGTAGTGAAAGATTAAATAAAGTAACAGAAAAAAATTATGGAAATATACTCAAGAAAACTTAAGACTCTCTGATCCTCTAATTTTTAGTGCCTCATGAAGTTCAAGGGTTTATTGTCAACTCATTGCTTAAACCTCTATTCATCAGAAGAAAAATATTCCCTATGGTCTGCATTAGAAATGGAAATAAGAAAGGCAATGTAAAAAGTTGATTTTTGTGGTATTAAATGACTCACTTTTTCCTGTGTTCATGAATTTCTCGTTTGTAACTGTACTTATCCAAAATATTAAAATGACCTTCAGGCCAACCCCTTTACTTAAGAGCAAAAGGGGAAGGGAAAATTACTAGAAGTTGACCATTACAGAAATTACTTGTGAGGCATTTTTCTTTGATAGCTGCAGTTTCACTCATATTATCATCCTTTTCTGTTGACAAGTTTCCAAGATTTTAATCTTGGATTGGAAATGTTACCCTATCAGAAAGGACTTATATTGTCAGAAGCAGCACTGTCTTGGAATACAGAATCATATATGAGAGCGCTTTCTGTATTGAAAAATATACCATTGCTAGGAAAGGCATTTAAATGTTTAGTCTGCCTGCTTATAAATCACTTTCAATGTGCTCAAGTTCTTAGACAACATACTGAAAGCTTTTTTATTTCTTTTATTATAGCAGTGTCATTTGCATTGCTGAACTTGGGGTTATGTTGGCAATTCCAGATAAACCCTTGCTCAGAGGGTTTATAACTGCAATTAAATTTCACCCTGGCTTGGAATTCGAAAGTAAAATTTTTGTGAGCTTTTTTTTTTAAACTTAAAGTATATCTGATGTTTTTAAGACATGATCAGATTGACAATTTGGGTTTACAAAGGGAAAACAAGTGGTTTACAGCACAAAAGACTAACAAAGGCATTAGGAGACCTGAGCGTGTTTACCTAAATTCACTGATTTGCTTGGTTGTTTTAGAAGAACATAATCATGGCATTTAAATTTTTTTTTTCGATTAACTTGATTTGGAGACTGCTGCTGTTTTTTTTTTTAATTGAATTTTTTTTAATTGTATGGACAGCTTTTCCAATCCCTCTTAGTCAAAATATTTAAAATTCACTTTGACGTCTCTTTAACCTTGGGCACACAGACATTCAGTGCTTTCACTCTTGCTGCTTCTTACCCAAAGCTAATACTGGCATCCTGTCTTCTACCTACCACCTGGAGCTGTTCTGGGGATGAAATAAGCCTCAATGGGCTCAGAGTTGTTTGAGAAAGAGAGAAGTTAGGGTATGCTGACAGGAAGCCTTTGGTTTGAGGATGAAACTGAGTTAGAAATATGAGACAATGAAGCATTTCTGAGAAGGAAAATTTGAAGGAGATTTGGAATAACAAGAAAAGAAATGACTCCAATGTTTACTGGTTTGAAAAAACAATCCTCAGCTTCTGGATTCAAGAGTGGGAGTAGTTCGGCTCAAGGCTGGCTAAGGGAAGGGGATCTCTTCAAGCTTTCCAGGACTTATCCTTCAATTCTCTCTGGTGGTGGTGGTGCTGGTGCTGAGTCGTGTCCGACTCTCTGTGACCCCATGGTCTGTAGCCTGCCGAACTCCTCTGTCCATGGGATTTCCCAGGTAAGGA
>SJYX01002184.1:5913-32926 GCA_006410675.1 Oreotragus oreotragus | reverse complement strand
CTGGGTGGAGGGCGGGGGGAGGGGGCGGGTAGCCATTTCTTACTCCAGGGGATCTTCCCGACTCAGGGATCGAACCTGTGTCTCCTGCATCTCCTGCACTGGCAGGCAGAATCTTTTCAGCTGTGCTACCTGGGAAGCCCCCAGTTTGCTCTACCTTTGTGAAAAAAAAACAGAAGTAAAGACAACACAGGTTTACTGGCTTTGACGTGAAATAGATCAGTAGTAATAAACCTAAATATGACTGACTCTGTAGTGGAGGAGAGAAAAATGTCTGGCATAAAGGGAGATGTCTCTGCATAAAGGAGGAGGAATGTTCCTCCTCAGGACTCTTACAGAAATACAGCAATAATCGGATTGGTTAAAACTGCAACTCAATGCCACGGTAAAGATTTGAGGAGTAATGAGGATCTGGCTTCCCTGGTGGCTCAGTGCTAAAGAGTCCACTTGCCAATGCAGGAGACATGGGTCTGATCCCTGGGTCAGGAAGATTCCCCTGGAGAAGGAAATGGCAACCCACTCTAGTGTTCTTGCCTGCAAAATCCCATGGACAGAGGAGCCTGGCAGGCAAAAGTCCATGGGGCCCCAAAAGAGTCAGATACAACTCAACTAAACAACAACGAGGTCCTCCAATACTAGGCCATGTATGTGCGGGCCCATGAAAACTACAAGGTAACCCAAGAATCCCAATGGACTTAGAGATCACTTGGGTAGACTGAGATGGTCCCAGTAACTCTCTCCAAAAGTACAGATGCCAACATAAGATGCAGCTGTGGGAGGAGGAGCCCCATCTACCCTGCTTATAGGTCTACCCCACATTCTTACACAGACCTCCACTGTGGTCTGATTTACAGACTGAAATGGTTACCGTAGATGCAGCATGCATCACTGGGAGTCTGCTGTAGAAAATCATGAGAGCCTATGTAAGGGAGTCGGGGCAGAAGTGAAAAGGAGATATAATCTAAGGCATATTTAGGGGAAAGAATTGACAGGAACTGATTTCCAACTGGGTGTGGGATGAAGGTGAGGGCTACAAGAAAATAAAGGAAAACTAAGATGTGAAAATATCAGGAAAATCAATTAATGCAAATAGACAAAACAAGGTTGCACAGGTGAAGCGTGGTTCATTTCATTGTGTGAGACACCATCACTGGTGAAAACAAGGCTGGAAAAGAATGGAAGGTGACTTATACAGAGCTCACAGAAAAAGCATGACAACAAAGTGAGCACAGCGTCGTTGCATCACCATGAGTACACATACCCAGACTTCTCTCTTAGATAACCCCGTTCCTCTGTACATGCTGGGAAACTGATCACAGACCAAATAAGCTGGCTGTGCCAGTACTGAGTGGCAAGCACAATTAAAACAATTTTAAAAAATATGGGATGACCTTTAAGTCCATACGGCCTAACTTGACTTCTGAGAAACCCAACTGCCTCTACTGTCAATGTGCCCACATCCAGCCAAGCAGAAAAGAAGAAACACACCATGCTGCATCTTAAAAAGGGCAATTTACTCTTCAGAAGCTCCAGGAAATAACCAGTACATGAAAAAAGAGTCCCATTACTAACACAGGTATCTAGTTGAATGACTGGACAGTGCCATCCCTACACAAAGAAGAAAAGACAGAACAAGAAGCAGAACTGGATGGAGAGGAGGTTAGTTTGGAGCATTCTAATTATGTAACACTGCCCACTAGGTGAGTGAAAGCACAGAAGGAAGCTCAGGAGAGTGAAGAGGTCTGAGGACAAAGTAACCTTTCTCCTGCTCACATTGAGAATCAGGACAAAGCATAAGTGTAGTTTTGATATGTTACACATTTACAAAACTCTCTGTCTTACCAAAAGCCAAAGTTGACTTCTTCTACCTGTGAGAATAAAAAGTGCAATAAGCAGCAAGGTGAAAATTCCACGTTGGCCACAGTAAGAAGCCAAGGATAAAAGCAGTCTGAAAAGGAACAAGGAGCTTCCATACCTCGCAGATTCTCAGACGAGACACACTGAGGAACTCTTCTACTGAAAAGCGCAAAGAATGCTGGGCAAAATATAAATAATATATATCAATGAGCTAGCAGACAATTAAGAAATTCTCAGGGGCCAGTGGTTAAGTGAAAGAGGAAATCCAGGTAAGCAGACAGCTGAAGCCAGCCTTCACTCTGAGGGTAAGAGAAAGGGTGTAGAGGCAGGTGTTGTGTTGTTATTCTGTATATTCTGCGCTTATTTTGTGAATATGCATTCATGTTTACATTGCTGAATGTGTCACGTCAGTTACCCTGTTTCTCTGATGTGTTCTGTGGCCTGAGGAAGCTGGTCTTTAGAGACTGTATCAAACCACCTCTATAGCTTCCAACCGAGACTGGCCATGACCACAGATGGCAGATGAGGGGAGCAGAGTGTATACTCTCCCTGATCTTTCCCTCCCAGGGAGCCAAGGTTGGCCATGTTCCTTTGCCAAAGGAACTCCAACAGAACATAACTCCTGTCAGCTACTCAGTTTCGAAGAGAGTTTCCTGTGGCCCCTTCAGGCCTGAGTGTGGCAGTTCAGTTCAGTCACTCAATGTGTCCAGCTCTTTGCGACCACATGGACATTACCACGCCAGGCTTCCCTGTCGATCACCAAACTCCCGGGGCCTACTCAAACTCATGTGCATTGAGTCAGTGATGCCGTCCAAACATCTCATCCTTTGTCAGCCCCTCCTCCTGCCGCCTTCAATCTTTTCCAGCATCAGGGTCTTTTCCAGTGAGTCAGTCTTCACATCAGGTGGCCAAAGTATCGGAGTTTCAGTTTCTGCATCAATCCTTCCAACGAATATTCAGGACTGATTTCCTTTAGGCTGGACTAGATGGATCTCCTTGCAGTCCAAGGGACTCTCAATAGTCTTCTCCAACACCACAGTTCAAAAGCATCAATTCTTCAGCACTCAGGTTTCTTTATAGTCCAAATCTCACATCCATACATGACTACTCGAAAAACCATAGCTTTGACTAGATGGACCTTTTTTGGCAAAGTAATGTCTCTGCCTTTTCATATGCTGTCTAGGTTGATCATAGCTTTCCTTCCAAGGAGCAAGCATCTTTTAATTTCATGGCTGCAGTCACCATCTGCAGTGACTTTGGAGCCCAAAAAATATAGTTTGTCACTGTTTCCATTGTTTCCCCATCTATTTGCCATGAAGTGATTGGACTGGATGTCATGATCTTAGTGTTCTGAATGTTGAGTTTTTAGCCAACTTTTTCACTCTCCTCTTTCACTTTCATCAAGAAACTCTTTAGTTCTTCTTCACTTTCTGCCATAAGGGTTGTGTCATCTGTCTGAGGTTATTGATATTTCTCCTGGCAATCTTGATTTCAGCTTGTGTTTCATCCAGCTGGGCATTTCGCATGATGTACTCTTCATATAAGTTAAATAACCAAGGTGACAATATGCAGCCCTGACATTACTCTTTTCCCAATTTAGAACAAGTCTGTTGTCCCATGTCCAGTTCCAACTGTTGTTTCTTGACCTGCATACAGATTTCTCATGAGGCAGGTCAGGTGGTCTGGTATTCCCATCTCTTTAAGAATTTTCTACAGTTTGTTGTGATCCATGCAGTCAAAGGCTTTGGCATAGTCAATAAAGCAGAAATAGATGTTTTTCTGGAATTTTCTTGTTTTTTGATGATCCAGCAGATGTTGGCAATTGGATCTCTGGTTCCTCTGCCTTTTCTAAATCCAGTTTGGACATCTGGAAGTTCTCAGTTCACGTACCGTTGAAGCCTGGCTTGGAGAATTTTGAGCATTACTTTGCTAGCATGTGAGATGAGTGCAATTGTGCAGTAGTTTAAACATTCTTTGGCATTGCCTTTCTTTGGGATTGGAATGAAAACTGACTTTTTCCAGTCCAGTGGCCACTGCTGAGTCTTCCAAATTTGCTGGCATATTGAGTGCAGCCCTTTCACAGCATCATCTTTTAGGATTTGAAATAGCTCAACTGGAATTCCACCCCCTCCACTAGCTTTGTTCATAGTGATGCTTCCTAAGACCCACTTGACTTCGAATTCCAGGATGTCTGGCTCTAGGTGAGTGAGCACACCATTGTGGTTATCTGGGTCATGAAGATCTTTCTTGTACAGTTCTTCTGTGTATTCTTGCCACCTCTTCTTAATATCTTCTGCTTCTGTTAGGGACATACCATTTCTATCCTATACTGTGCACATCTTTGCATGCAATGTTCCCTTGGTATCTCTAATTTTCTTAAAGAGATCTCTAGTCTTTCCCATTCTATTGTTTTCCTCTATTTCTTTGCAAACCATCTGCAGTGACTTTGGAGCCCAAAAAATATAGTTTGTCACTGTTTCCATTGTTTCCCCATCTATTTGCCATGAAGTGATTGGACTGGATGTCATGATCTTAGTGTTCTGAATGTTGAGTTTTTAGCCAACTTTTTCACTCTCCTCTTTCACTTTCATCAAGAAACTCTTTAGTTCTTCTTCACTTTCTGCCATAAGGGTTGTGTCATCTGTTTGAGGTTATTGATATTTCTCCTGGCAATCTTGATTTCAGCTTGTGTTTCATCCAGCTGGGCATTTCGCATGATGTACTCTTCATATAAGTTAAATAACCAAGGTGACAATATGCAGCCCTGACATTACTCTTTTCCCAATTTAGAACAAGTCTGTTGTCCCATGTCCAGTTCCAACTGTTGTTTCTTGACCTGCATACAGATTTCTCATGAGGCAGGTCAGGTGGTCTGGTATTCCCATCTCTTTAAGAATTTTCTACAGTTTGTTGTGATCCATGCAGTCAAAGGCTTTGGCATAGTCAATAAAGCAGAAATAGATGTTTTTCTGGAATTTTCTTGTTTTTTGATGATCCAGCAGATGTTGGCAATTGGATCTCTGGTTCCTCTGCCTTTTCTAAATCCAGTTTGGACATCTGGAAGTTCTCAGTTCACGTACCGTTGAAGCCTGGCTTGGAGAATTTTGAGCATTACTTTGCTAGCATGTGAGATGAGTGCAATTGTGCAGTAGTTTAAACATTCTTTGGCATTGCCTTTCTTTGGGATTGGAATGAAAACTGACTTTTTCCAGTCCAGTGGCCACTGCTGAGTCTTCCAAATTTGCTGGCATATTGAGTGCAGCCCTTTCACAGCATCATCTTTTAGGATTTGAAATAGCTCAACTGGAATTCCACCCCCTCCACTAGCTTTGTTCATAG
Organism: Oreotragus oreotragus; assembly: GCA_006410675.1. Classification (NCBI taxonomy): domain Eukaryota; kingdom Metazoa; phylum Chordata; class Mammalia; order Artiodactyla; family Bovidae; genus Oreotragus; species Oreotragus oreotragus. The sequence goes on along the minus strand of SJYX01002184.1, from coordinate 27,733 downwards.
TGATGCTTCCTAAGACCCACTTGACTTCGAATTCCAGGATGTCTGGCTCTAGGTGAGTGAGCACACCATTGTGGTTATCTGGGTCATGAAGATCTTTCTTGTACAGTTCTTCTGTGTATTCTTGCCACCTCTTCTTAATATCTTCTGCTTCTGTTAGGGACATACCATTTCTATCCTATACTGTGCACATCTTTGCATGCAATGTTCCCTTGGTATCTCTAATTTTCTTAAAAAGATCTGTAGTCTTTCTCATTCTATTGTTTTCCTCTATTTCTTTGCATTGATTACTGTGGAAGGCTTTCTTATCTCTCCTTGCTATTCTTTGGAACTCTACCCTCAGATGGGTATATCTTTCCTTTTCTCCTTTGCCTTTTGCTTCTCTTCTTTTCTCACTGTGTTTAAGGCCTCCTCAGACAGCCATTTTGCCTTTTTGCATTTCTTTTCCTTGGAGAGTCTTGATGACTCCCTCCTGTACAATGTCATGAGCCTCTGTCCATAGCTCATCAGGCACTCTGTCTATCAGATCTAATCCCTTGAATCTATTTGTCACTTCCACTGTATAATCATAAGGGATTTAATTTAGGTCATACCTGAATGATCTGGTGGTTTTCCCTACTTTCTTCAATTTAATTTTGAATTTGGCAATAAGGAGTTCATGATCTGAGCCACAGTCAGCTCCCAGTGTTTTTTGCTGACTGTATAGAGCTTCTCCAACTTTGGCTGCAAAGAATATAATCAATCTGATTTTGGTATTGACCATCTAGTGATGTCCATGTGTAGAGTCTTGTCTTGTGTTGTTGGAAGAAGGTGTTTGCTATGACCCGTGGGTTCTCTTGGCAAAACTCTCTTAGCCTTTGCCCTGCTTCATTTTGTACCCCAAAGCTGAATTTGCCTGTTACTCCAGGTATTTTTTGACTTCCTAGTTTTCCATTCCAGTAATGGTTTAAGGATGTGGTAGCCCCAGGGAATGTCAGCACACTTTATTGTTATTCTCTTAACCCTGCTCACACTTTTGTAAATAGTCTCACATTAACCCTCACTAGTCACCCTACTTGATTAGTTACCTACTGCAAGAGGGTAAGCCCCTTGCAGGCCCCTGATCAATGTAGCTATAGAGTATTTAGAGGAGAAACTGTTTACATAAAGATAAAGAAGACATAGGAAACAAACATGTGAGGGAAAGGTGGTGTGTACTAAGTCGCTTAGTGGTGTTTGACTCTTTCTGCGCCTATGGACTGTAGCCCACTGGGCTCCTCTGTCCATGGGATTCTCCAGATGAGAATACTGGAGTGGGTTACCATGCCCTTCTCCAGGAGATCCCCCCAGTCCAGGACAGAACCCATGTCTCTTGTGTCTCCTGCATTGGCAGATAGGTTCTTTACCACTAGCACCACCTGGGAAGCCCATGGAGGGGAAAGTGGGAGAAAGGACAAATTGAGAGACTGGGAATGACATACACAGCTACACATAAAATAACTAATAAGGACCTACTATACAGCACAGGGGGCTCTATTCAATGCTCTGTAACGACCTACGTGCGAAAAGAATCTAAAGAGTAGATATATGCTTATGTATAACTGAGTCACTTTGCTGTACAGCAGAAACTGACATAACATTGTAAATCCAACTAATGGCCAATAAACATTAATTTTTAAAAAAAGAAATAAAAAAGAGTGGTTAAAAGAGCCAAATACTATAGAGATTGTATGACTTTAGGGCTAAGAAGGCAAGAACAGACATGACAATAAGCAGGCAACAGTGACCTTTATTAGTAGGGAAAGCCTGTGCGTAACAGTGGGATTAGAAGCCACATCTAGGGGATTAGCAACTGGGATAACAGAGTCAATATAAGGAGATACTTCTTTGGAGAAAGTTTGGCATTAAAGGAAGCAATTTTCTAGTGTTTTGAGATGGTAAAGCCAGCACATACACATTTTCAGTTTAGGGTTTGAAAGAGAAAGAGATCAAGCCAGAGAAGAGATTGCAAATTAAAGTGTCGAAAAGAATAACTGATAGACGAGGGATCCACAAGGTAGCAGGAAGAGATAGAATCAAGATAATGAAGTAAGAACATTTCTCCTCTGAAAAGAAGTCTAAAAAACAAAGGTAAAAGAAGATCAAAACAAATCTGGGCTTGAGATGGGTGGACGTTTCAAGCATTGGTTCTTATCTGTTTTTCTTCCCTTCTACAGCAGGAGCAACAAGGTTTCTCTTGGAGGCAGGGAGGTGTGAAGGGAGAGGCTGGAGGCTGGATAAAACTGGTAAATTTTGGAATAAACTGTGGGCATTGGAAGAGGTGTGTTTTACTTTAAGTAAATCATCTCTTTTGATTCACAGTAGCTAACTCACCATCAATGGGGGTGAGCAGGGGACAGCCACTCAAGTGTCCAACAAGCCAGTTTCCTTAGCTTCCTGGAAGGCAGTTATATGAATTTCTGTTAGCTTCTGTGGCTGTGATGCTCTAAAGGTAACCCAAGCTCATGTAAAGCTGACACAAGGATTACAAATATTCATCAGGCATCCCAACAAAGGAAATGCAGCAGGAAAAAAAGCGAGAGAATAAGTGAGAGCAACGGGAGGGAGAAAAACCTAGCAACGAGCGAATAACCCCATCCAAATTCATCCTATGCAGTCACTGGGGCTTCAACAGGGAAGCAAAGAAAAGCAGGTTTGATGAGGCTTTGTGTCTTAATAAAACATCTTTGAGGATTGAGGAAACAACTTATACAGAGCGTTCTGTGTTCCTTCATCATCAAAGGCACAGGATTAATGGATGTGGCTCTTCTTTCTCATGTATGACAATGTATTTATCATTCTTTACTTTACTCTGAGACTGGATAACAGCTCCACCCCGTTGCCCTGCCAACCCTTCTCAAGTAAGAGCAGAGTTCAGACACCACTTTGTCTTGGATTGTTATATTCCTCCTATTGAAGCTGATCTGAATAGAAAAGCTACCCACTAATGGCAGTAAATGTCAACACTGTAAACAAGTTTTAGAAATGAGAAACAGCCACGATAATCAAGCTATCTAAATGCAAGTGACATAAGCTTCAGAAGTTGTGTCTAATAATTTCTCTAAGTAAATCTCATTTTTAATGTGCCTGTGTGTGTGTGCAAAGTCGCTTCAGTCGTGTCTGACTCTTTGCGACCTCATAGACTGTAGCCCACTAGGCCCACCAGGCTCCTCTGTCCATGGGATTCTCCCGGCAAGAATACTGGAGTGAGTTGCCATGCCCCGCTCTAGGGGCTCTTCCTGACCCAGGGATTAAATCCCTGTCTCTTACATCTCCTGCATTAGCAGGAGGGTTCTTTACCACTAGCACCACCTGGGAAACCCCTTTAAAAGTGCCCACTGTATGCCAAATACACTGCATGAAAACTCCATCACCAAAGTGGGGAAAGGCAGAGAGTGAGGTTGCAAAGCTTCAGGCCTGCATTCTCTCTGCCTGACTCCACCCAACTAAAACAGTGGGTGTTTTACGTGTTACAAATAGAATCTTCAGGTAAGAATGCATTTGAGCAAAGGACTTTACACCTGAGAATTTTGAAAATCACTGCATCAAAGGAACACACAATGGAAGGGAATCCTTCTGCAAATCCTTCCTTAAACTACTTGTTTTCATTTCTTGTGCAGACATTTATTGAGCATCTTCTGTGCATAAGACTATGATCTTTTCACTATGATAGACATTAAAAAGTTAAAAATACAGGAGAGAAAGAGGAAGGAAAAAATGGAAATTACCATGGCTTTTGGGGTATAGGGGTGGGGAGAGTAAATAGAGAGGGAAGGGAACACAGAATATGAGAGGCTTCCTGCCTGGTGGCTGTGATCTCCTTTATAAATTGTTCTCCATTCCTCCCACATTCATCAACTACCTACCATGTGCCAGACATTGTGCTCAGTGATGATGGACATGGGCAGTGTCCCTTGGGAACTTGCAATCCAGACGAAACAGTGAAACCAGTAGATTCAAGGCTACAATTCAGAAAGCCGGTGAGAAAACCCATAAGGCATGGGATAGAAAATAGACACTGTGTGGATACAGAGGAGATCATTTTTGACCTAGCTAACCAGAAGAATGAGGATGATGAGGTCTTCAACAGATAGAGGTGGTGTGAGCTGATAATATAGGAATATTCTATTTAATAACATAGTGATGATCTTTGCATATCACAGACCATTATAGCCTACGCATCTTAAAATGAGGTACATTTGTCTTTCAGATACATTATCTCATTTAATTGTCACAATAATCCTGAAAATCATGTACTACTGTCACCATTTAACAGATGGGGATGGGAAATCTCTAGGAAGGAAAATAACTTACTCAAAGACGTTTCCTTGATAAAGGGCAAAGCCAGGATTTGAATCTAGGTCTGTCTGAGTCCAAAGTTCATGTTCCATCCTCAGCACCAGACTGCCTCTTCATTGATCTTTTTTTTCATCATTTTTTCCTGCCTCACTTTCCCTGAATCTTTCAACTCACCTTCATTCAATTGATGAGCAATCAAAACTCTTTTAAAGAATAATTACATAATTCTAAGTGATTTTTTATCACAGTAGCAAATGTGTACTGAAAGAATATATACTCTCTTTTAAACTTTGACAGGTTTCCATTTATCAGAACCAGAGATAACCAATTCAAACTGAAAAAGGTCACTCTAGAGCCTCATTCCCACCAGAGCTATCATGTGGCTTCAAGAAACTTCAAGGCATCCATGCGTTACTCATCTGAGGACCTTCAGAACTTAACCCAGAGCCTAACGCAAAGGAACAATCTAATTAATGCTGCTGCTACTGCCAGAGAAGGCAATGGCACACCACTCCAGTACTCTACAATGAGATGAAATGAATGAATGATCAACTATTCCCTTTGCTTTGTGCTGAAGAATTGATGCTTTTGAACTATGGTGGTGGAGAAGACTCTTGAGAGTCGCTTGGACTGCAAGGAGATCAAACCAGGCAATCCAAAATGAAATCAACCCTGAATATTCACTAGAAGGACTAAAGCTGAAGCTGAAGCTCCAATACTTTGGCCACCTGATGTGAAGAAGTGAATCATTGGAAAAGACCCTGATATGGCTGCAAAGAATATAATCAATCTGATTTTGGTATTGACCATCTAGTGATGTCCATGTGTAGAGTCTTGTCTTGTGTTGTTGGAAGAAGGTGTTTGCTATGACCCGTGGGTTCTCTTGGCAAAACTCTCTTAGCCTTTGCCCTGCTTCATTTTGTACCCCAAAGCTGAATTTGCCTGTTACTCCAGGTATTTTTTGACTTCCTAGTTTTCCATTCCAGTAATGGTTTAAGGATGTGGTAGCCCCAGGGAATGTCAGCACACTTTATTGTTATTCTCTTAACCCTGCTCACACTTTTGTAAATAGTCTCACATTAACCCTCACTAGTCACCCTACTTGATTAGTTACCTACTGCAAGAGGGTAAGCCCCTTGCAGGCCCCTGATCAATGTAGCTATAGAGTATTTAGAGGAGAAACTGTTTACATAAAGATAAAGAAGACATAGGAAACAAACATGTGAGGGAAAGGTGGTGTGTACTAAGTCGCTTAGTGGTGTTTGACTCTTTCTGCGCCTATGGACTGTAGCCCACTGGGCTCCTCTGTCCATGGGATTCTCCAGATGAGAATACTGGAGTGGGTTACCATGCTCTTCTCCAGGAGATCCCCCCAGTCCAGGACAGAACCCATGTCTCTTGTGTCTCCTGCATTGGCAGATAGGTTCTTTACCACTAGCACCACCTGGGAAGCCCATGGAGGGGAAAGTGGGAGAAAGGACAAATTGAGAGACTGGGAATGACATACACAGCTACACATAAAATAACTAATAAGGACCTACTATACAGCACAGGGGGCTCTATTCAATGCTCTGTAACGACCTACGTGCGAAAAGAATCTAAAGAGTAGATATATGCTTATGTATAACTGAGTCACTTTGCTGTACAGCAGAAACTGACATAACATTGTAAATCCAACTAATGGCCAATAAACATTAATTTTTAAAAAAAGAAATAAAAAAGAGTGGTTAAAAGAGCCAAATACTATAGAGATTGTATGACTTTAGGGCTAAGAAGGCAAGAACAGACATGACAATAAGCAGGCAACAGTGACCTTTATTAGTAGGGAAAGCCTGTGCGTAACAGTGGGATTAGAAGCCACATCTAGGGGATTAGCAACTGGGATAACAGAGTCAATATAAGGAGATACTTCTTTGGAGAAAGTTTGGCATTAAAGGAAGTAATTTTCTAGTGTTTTGAGATGGTAAAGCCAGCACATACACATTTTCAGTTTAGGGTTTGAAAGAGAAAGAGATCAAGCCAGAGAAGAGATTGCAAATTAAAGTGTCGAAAAGAATAACTGATAGACGAGGGATCCACAAGGTAGCAGGAAGAGATAGAATCAAGATAATGAAGTAAGAACATTTCTCCTCTGAAAAGAAGTCTAAAAAACAAAGGTAAAAGAAGATCAAAACAAATCTGGGCTTGAGATGGGTGGACGTTTCAAGCATTGGTTCTTATCTGTTTTTCTTCCCTTCTACAGCAGGAGCAACAAGGTTTCTCTTGGAGGCAGGGAGGTGTGAAGGGAGAGGCTGGAGGCTGGATAAAACTGGTAAATTTTGGAATAAACTGTGGGCATTGGAAGAGGTGTGTTTTACTTTAAGTAAATCATCTCTTTTGATTCACAGTAGCTAACTCACCATCAATGGGGTGAGCGGGGGACAGCCACTCAAGTGTCCAACAAGCCAGTTTCCTTAGCTTCCTGGAAGGCAGTTATATGAATTTCTGTTAGCTTCTGTGGCTGTGATGCTCTAAAGGTAACCCAAGCTCATGTAAAGCTGACACAAGGATTACAAATATTCATCAGGCATCCCAACAAAGGAAATGCAGCAGGAAAAAAAGCGAGAGAATAAGTGAGAGCAACGGGAGGGAGAAAAACCTAGCAACGAGCGAATAACCCCATCCAAATTCATCCTATGCAGTCACTGGGGCTTCAACAGGGAAGCAAAGAAAAGCAGGTTTGATGAGGCTTTGTGTCTTAATAAAACATCTTTGAGGATTGAGGAAACAACTTATACAGAGCGTTCTGTGTTCCTTCATCATCAAAGGCACAGGATTAATGGATGTGGCTCTTCTTTCTCATGTATGACAATGTATTTATCATTCTTTACTTTACTCTGAGACTGGATGAGAACAGCTCCACCCCGCTGCCCTGCCAACCCTTCTCAAGTAAGAGCAGAGTTCAGACACCACTTTGTGTTGGATTGTTATATTCCTCCTATTGAAGCTGATCTGAATAGAAAAGCTACCCACTAATGGCAGTAAATGTCAACACTGTAAACAAGTTTTAGAAATGAGAAACAGCCACGATAATCAAGCTATCTAAATGCAAGTGACATAAGCTTCAGAAGTTGTGTCTAATAATTTCTCTAAGTAAATCTCATTTTTAATGTGCCTGTGTGTGTGTGCAAAGTCGCTTCAGTCGTGTCTGACTCTTTGCGACCTCATAGACTGTAGCCCACTAGGCCCACCAGGCTCCTCTGTCCATGGGATTCTCCCGGCAAGAATACTGGAGTGAGTTGCCATGCCCTGCTCTAGGGGCTCTTCCTGACCCAGGGATTAAATCCCTGTCTCTTACATCTCCTGCATTAGCAGGAGGGTTCTTTACCACTAGCACCACCTGGGAAACCTCTTTAAAAGTGCCCACTGTATGCCAAATACACTGCATGAAAACTCCATCACCAAAGTGGGGAAAGGCAGAGAGTGAGGTTGCAAAGCTTCAGGCCTGCATTCTCTCTGCCTGACTCCACCCAACTAAAACAGTGGGTGTTTTACGTGTTACAAATAGAATCTTCAGGTAAGAATGCATTTGAGCAAAGGACTTTACACCTGAGAATTTTGAAAATCACTGCATCAAAGGAACACACAATGGAAGGGAATCCTTCTGCAAATCCTTCCTTAAACTACTTGTTTTCATTTCTTGTGCAGACATTTATTGAGCATCTTCTGTGCATAAGACTATGATCTTTTCACTATGATAGACATTAAAAAGTTAAAAATACAGGAGAGAAAGAGGAAGGAAAAAATGGAAATTACCATGGCTTTTGGGGTATAGGGGTGGGGAGAGTAAATAGAGAGGGAAGGGAACACAGAATATGAGAGGCTTCCTGCCTGGTGGCTGTGATCTCCTTTATAAATTGTTCTCCATTCCTCCCACATTCATCAACTACCTACCATGTGCCAGACATTGTGCTCAGTGATGATGGACATGGGCAGTGTCCCTTGGGAACTTGCAATCCAGACGAAACAGTGAAACCAGTAGATTCAAGGCTACAATTCAGAAAGCCGGTGAGAAAACCCATAAGGCATGGGATAGAAAATAGACACTGTGTGGATACAGAGGAGATCATTTTTGACCTAGCTAACCAGAAGAATGAGGATGATGAGGTCTTCAACAGATAGAGGTGGTGTGAGCTGATAATATAGGAATATTCTATTTAATAACATAGTGATGATCTTTGCATATCACAGACCATTATAGCCTGTGCATCTTAAAATGAGGTACATTTGTCTTTCAGATACATTATCTCATTTAATTGTCACAATAATCCTGAAAATCATGTACTACTGTCACCATTTAACAGATGGGGATGGGAAATCTCTAGGAAGGAAAATAACTTACTCAAAGACGTTTCCTTGATAAAGGGCAAAGCCAGGATTTGAATCTAGGTCTGTCTGAGTCCAAAGTTCATGTTCCATCCTCAGCACCAGACTGCCTCTTCATTGATCTTTTTTTTCATCATTTTTTCCTGCCTCACTTTCCCTGAATCTTTCAACTCACCTTCATTCAATTGATGAGCAATCAAAACTCTTTTAAAGAATAATTACATAATTCTAAGTGATTTTTTATCACAGTAGCAAATGTGTACTGAAAGAATATATACTCTCTTTTAAACTTTGACAGGTTTCCATTTATCAGAACCAGAGATAACCAATTCAAACTGAAAAAGGTCACTCTAGAGCCTCATTCCCACCAGAGCTATCATGTGGCTTCAAGAAACTTCAAGGCATCCATGCGTTACTCATCTGAGGACCTTCAGAACTTAACCCAGAGCCTAACGCAAAGGAACAATCTAATTAATGCTGCTGCTACTGCCAGAGAAGGCAATGGCACACCACGCCAGTACTCTACAATGAGATGAAATGAATGAATGATCAACTATTCCCTTTGCTTTGTGCTGAAGAATTGATGCTTTTGAACTATGGTGGTGGAGAAGACTCTTGAGAGTCGCTTGGACTGCAAGGAGATCAAACCAGGCAATCCAAAATGAAATCAACCCTGAATATTCACTAGAAGGACTAAAGCTGAAGCTGAAGCTCCAATACTTTGGCCACCTGATGTGAAGAAGTGAATCATTGGAAAAGACCCTGATGCTGGGAAAGATTGAAAGCAGGAGGAAAAGGCAGCAACAGAGGATGAGATAGCTGGATGGCATCACCAACTCAATGGACATAAGTTTGAGTCAATTCTGGGAGATAGTGAAGGACAGGGAAGTCTGGCATGCTACAGTCCATGGGGTCGAAAGAGTTGAACACGACTTAGCAACTGAACTTTGCTTTCAGTGAATGGACTGATTAAATTAGGCAGAAGAAGCTGTTCTATACGGCAAACTCTCCACATGTCAAACCCATCAACCAATAATGAGACTGCACCATGTGCTAGGATGTGCTCACTTGCTCAGTTGGGTCTGAGCAACTCTTTGTGACCCCATGGACTGTAGCCCACCAGGCTCCTCAGTCCATGGGATTCTCCCAGCAAGAATACTGGAATCTATTGTCATTTCCTCCTCTAGGGGATCTTCCTCACCCTGGGACTAAATCCAAGTCTCTTGCGTCTCCTACAGTAGCAGGCAGCTTCTTCATCACTGTACCACCTGGGAAGCCCCAGTTGCCATGATGCTGGTGGTGTTTGTTTGTTTCTCTGCATATCAACTTGTGTATATTCCAACACCCACCTTTTCCATTTCCATTCAATTGTTATTTATTTAATTTTAATGACCATCTATGAAATAAGATACATTATCCTCATTTTACAGCTGAGGAAACAACAAAGGCTCAGAAATATTAATAGTGTTATGATCTCCATCAATTCACTCAGCTAACAAGGGCTGGAGATTGGATTTCACTGTGGAATGTTTTTGATTCCCAGTCTGCAAAGGAGAATTTATGAAGAAGTCTTAAAAGAAAGCTATTCCAAAAACTCACTGATCTCTTCTGCCCAAGAGAAAGTTCTATAGTTACAGGACCAGCCTTGCACTTGGCTTTGCCCAAGAGGCATAAAGAGAAGATTCTGTAACAGAGACAGTCTCTGCAAATGAAATTGGAAGATCCAGGAAACTGGAGAAAATAAAATACCCAGATTTAATTTTCTACAAATAAATCTATCATTAATCTTTTAAATGGATTTTATAAGAACTTTATTACACATAATTCTCATCCTGAAATCTCAGATTTACAGAAGCTAAAATTTCCATAAAATATAAAATGTGAATAATTTAGATTACATCCTACTGTACAATAAATACACACCCCAGACAGGAAAAGATCTATAACCTCATTTTCTTCCTGACATCCACCAAGCAGCTTTTTCTGGCAAAAAGTTTGCTGACTCAAGCAGTTCAGCCAGAATCCTAACAAAGCAAAGGGTAGTTCTCTTTGGCTAAAATGCCTTTCTTACCAAACACAGTTTAGAGAGGTGGCTCTAAAGTAAAGGCTGCCCAGTTTTAAATGCTACTTCTGCCATTTACTATCTGTGTGATGTGACCTTGGACAATTTAGGAAAACTCTCTGTGTCTGTCCTCCTCTAGGGCTAGGACTATTGTGAGTCTTAAATGAAAATAATGCATATAAACGAATTAACTTGTTTCTAGGCACAGAGCAAACATCCAATAAATGCCATCATCATTACGTCTTATGTGTACATATGCGTGCTGTGCTGTGCTAAGTCACTTCAGTCGTATCTGACTCTTTGCCACCCTATGGACTGTATCCCGCCAGGATCCTCTCTCCATGGATTCCCCAGGCAAGAATACCGTAGTGGGTTGCCATGCCCTTCTCCAGGGGATCTTTCCTACCCAGGGAGTGAACCCACATCTCTTTTGCCTCCTGCATTGGCAGGGAGGTTCTTTACCATTAGCACCACTTGGAAAGCCCTATATATTACATTCATTATCCTATCTTCATGTCTCACAAAGACTGGGTCAGATTCTTTACCTGTCCTTTCATTCTACTGAGCCAGTGGCAGATGAGGCTTCCTTTGAAGCAATGGTTCCATGGAGATTATCTTTAGAATCAGAGGCAGGAAATCAGAAGACCCTGGAAATCCTAATATTAATATATATTTTTTAGTTCTCTGAACAAAAGCAGGCCCACAACAAGGTTGCAAAAAAAAAAAATCTGTTTTTAAAGTTGTTGGATACCCACCCCAGGTTCTTTGTACACATTATTGCAAGTTCTCTCAGTAATCCTGCAATTCAAAATAATTTAAATTTAACAACTGAGGAAGCTAAATCTCCAGGAAGCCATATTGATATGTTAGGAGCCAAAAAACCAACTCAGGTCAGTCTCATGACATCATTTAGTGATTTCCACTCCACCCTCACACTGTGTTAAATCCACCTGACCCTTCTGTGCCTTGACTTGCTTTTGATCCCCATACATGTCCCCCCAGAACCTACTTCCTCACACAGTCTCACGGGTAACTAAGACTCTGTCCTCCAGCAGGGGGTGAACCTGACTTGCTTCCCTTCCATGTGTGCTGTGCTCAGTTGCTTCAGTCATGTCGGACTCTCTGCAGCCCCATGCACCATAACCTGCCAGGCTCCTTTGTCCATGGGATCCTCCAGGCAAGAATACTAGAGTGGGTTGCCATGCCCTCCTCCAGGGGATCTTCTCAGCTGAGGGATGGAACCCACTTCTCCTGGACTGCAGGCAGACTCTTTATCACTGACCCACCAAGAAAGTCCCCTTACAACCCATCTAAACTTCTCTGCCCCGCATTCTGTCCTTCATTTCACATTCTTTCTTGATGAAAAAATAAATTCATTTTCACTAAGGTATTAACAGACATTAACAACCTAATTTTAACCCTCCTGGAATAGCAAGAATAATAACTAACATGGTCTTGTACTTAAAATGTGCTATGTAGGTAGCTACGTATACAAGAATGAGATTAGAACACTTCCTAATGCCATACCCAATTAAAGTCCTAAATGTGAGACCAGAAACTATAAAACTCTGAGGAATACAGAGGCAGAAAACCCAATGGCATAAATGAAAGCAAGATCCTCTATGACCCACCTCCTAGAGTAATGGAAATAAAAACAAACAAGTGGGACCTAAAAAAACTTAAAAGATTTTGCATAGCAAAGGAAACTACAAACAGGTGAAAAGACAACTCTCAAAATGGGAGAAAATAATCTCAAAGGAAACAACTGACAAAGAACCAATTTCCAAAATATACAAGCCGCTCATACAACTCAATACCAGAAAAACAAACAACCCAATCAAAAAGTAGGAAAAAGACCTAAACAGACATTTCTGCAAAGAAGACACACAGATGACTAACAAACACATGGAAAGATGCTCAACATCACTCATTATTAGAGAAATGCAAATCAAAAACCACAATGAGGTACCACCTTACACCCATCAGAATGCCCATCATCAAAAAGTGTGCAAACAATAAATGCTGGAGAAGCTACGGAGAAAGGGAACTGACTTGCACTAATAGTGGGAATGTAAATTGATACAGCCACTATGGGAGATGGTATAGAGATTTCTTAAAAAAAAAAAAACTAGGAATAAAACCACCATATGACCCAGCAATCCCACTCCTAGGCATATACCCTGAGGAAACCAAAACTGAAAAAGACACACGTACCCCAGCGTTCATTGCAGCACCATTTACAATAGCTAGAACATGGTAGCAACCTAGGTGTCCATCGACAGATGAATGGATAAAGAAGCTTGGTACATATACACATGGAATATTGTCCTATGCTAAGTCACTTCAGTTGTGTCTGACTCTGTGCAACCCTATAGACTGCAGCCTGCCAGGCCCCTCTGTCCATGGGATTATCCAGGCAAGAACACTGGTGTGGGTTGCCATGCCCTTCTCCAGGGAATCTTCCCGACCCAGGGACTGAACATGCATTGCTTGTGTCTCTTGTATTGGCAGGCAGGTTCTTTACACTAGCACCACCTGGGAAGCCCACAATGGAATATTAGTCAGCCATAAAAAGGAATGCATCTGAGTCAGTCCTAATGAGGTGGATGAACCTATACAAAGTGAAGTAAGTCAGAAGGAGAAATATAAATATCATATACAGACACATATATATGGAATCAAGAAAGATGGTACTGATGAATTTATTTGCAGGGCAGCAGTGGAGACACAGGGAGATAGGAGGAGGGGGTGAGATGCATGGAGAGAGCAATATGAATAATTTACAATGCCATAGGTAAAACAGACAGCCAATGTGCATTTGCTGTATGACTCCAGGAACTCAAACAGGGGCTCTATGACAATCTAGCGGGGTGGGATGGGCAGGAAGATGGGAGGGAGGTTTGGGAAGGAGGGGACATGGGTGTACCTATAGCTGATTCTTGTTGATGTTTGAGAGAAAACCACAAAATTCTGTGAAGCAATTATTCTTCAATTAAAAATAAATGCTTTTAATGTGCTGTGTACTTAATATTTGTGTATTCTCAGTGCTTATTTGTGATTTCAATTCTCACCAAACCATCACCCATTTTACAGGTGATGAAACTAAGGTTACTTAACTGACTGCAAGTCACAGCATTTGCAATTGGCTGCCCAAAAGTGGTCCAGGACTGCCTGACTCCAAAAGTCAAACTTAAAGAGCATTTCGCTCTTGCTTGTTGAGGCCCCAGTCAAAGTGTGGAGAGGGGCCGGTGTTGCTTAGAAGGGGAGAAAGGAAAGAGGATGATTTTCTGGTCCTTGTTACAGTCTACACAGTCAACAGTTTGGGAAGTTTTAAAAGTTAAGGTTTTATTATGACTAATATTCAAGTTTCCACGTGGTTATTTCCTTTCCATTCTCAAATATTAATTCAGGCATTAAGCTCCACAAATGTGCGTTTTTAAGGATAAGCCCACTCCTAAAGACTGGGAGAAGAGTCAAAACCACCGAGAACCTCTGACAATTTAAAAGGCTTATCCAGTGGCTTCAAGAGGGCCATGTGTCCCCGTAATGGTGGGAAGATGCTGGAAGAATATTGCATGGTGTGCGTGTGGTCAGGTGCTCAGTTGTGTCCAAGTCTTTGAGGCCCCTTGAATTGTAGCCTGCCAGGGTACTCTGTCCATGGAATCTCCAGGCAAGAATACTGGAGTGGGTTGCCATTTCCTATTTCGAGGGATCTTCCCGACCCAGGGTTCAAACTCATGTCTCCTGCATCTCCTGAATTGGCAGGCAGGTTCTTTACCATGTTGAATGATGGCTTCACACGAAATTTATCAGATTTGCTATAATTTTTTATAGTGGATTCATTGCCTATATGAAGGAAATAGGATAAGGCAATCTCTTGACAAAAATACACATAAAGGGGTTCCAATCTTAAATTTGCTGTGCAAATTGTGCCCCTCCCCAAAGAACATGATAATGACGATGTCTGCAGGATTATGTCAGTGAGCAAGACATAATTTTGGGGCTCTTTGAGGCAACTGGATTCAGCTGATGATCCTTAGGGGTTAATTGCACAATGTATGTTACCGACATGGGATAAACCTACAAGGATATTTCAATAGGGGATAGATTTTTGTATTACAAATTTGGATCTGAGATCATGGAACAAAAGCAACCCTGAATTTGTAAAAAGCTAAAAATCTTCTCCTCACTCTACAAGCATCTGCATCTTGAATTTAGTCTTCACTTCCTCATCTGCCACCATCTCACAAGGTGACTGAGATAATCAAAGGGGATAATATATCTGAGGGTGCTCTGAAACACCACACAAATGTGAGGAATTATCATCATCTTTATTACAGTAGATATTCAAGACTCTTCCCAGCTAACGACCTTCAGAAGTCAGAGAAGAATGCCTGGGGGAAAAATACAGAGTTTTTATTAATTCATTTAGGCTTTGTGCCAACTGAATCTAACTCTAAAACTATTTCCTGTAATTATGATTTAGTAGTGCCAGAAACAAATATAGCTATCAAGTTCAACCACTTGCCTGGAGAACAAATTAGTTCATAAAACGTAGTGGATTTTATCTCCAAATTGAAAATTTGGCCTAACTCAGTAACAGACACTAAGTCATTTGATTTTGTTCTCAGTAGGGTAAGTTTGGCCAGGTGGTATTTTCAGGGGGAAAAAAAAGTAGCCATTAAAAGTTAATGTAATTAGAAGAAAAATATATTCCCATGTAATGTTCAAAAAAGAGTCCATTTATGATATTAGTATTTTGATCCATTTTTTAAAGACTATAATTCCATCTGGCCACTGGGATCAATGAAGGTGGTTGCAGCAATGAAATTAAAAGATGTTTACTCCTTGGAAGGAAAGCTATGACAAAACTAGATAGTCTATTAAAAAGCAGAGGCATCACTTTGCCATCAAAGGTCCGTAGAGCCAAAGCTATGGTTTTTCCAGTAGTCATGTAAGGATGTGAGAGTTAGACCATAAAGAAGGCTGAGCACCGAAGAACTGATGCTTTTGAATTTTGGCACTGGAGAAGACTCTTGAGAGTCCCTTGGACAGCAAGGAGATCAAACCAGTCAATCCTAAGGGAGTGAGTGAAAGTGGCTCAGTCGTGTCTGACTTTTTGCAACCCCATGGACTATACAGTCCATGGAATTCTCCAGGCCAGAATACTGGAATGAGTAACCTTTCCCTTCTCCAGGGGATCTTCCCTTCCCAGGGGATTGATCCCAGGTCTCCCACATTGCAGGCGGATTCTTTACCAGCTTAGGCACAAGGGAAGCCTAAGGGAAATCAGCCCTAAATATTCATTGGAAGGACTGACCAAAGCTCTGAGACTTTGGTCACCTGATGCAAAGAGCCAGCTCATGGGAAAAGAGCCTGATGCTGGGAAAGATTGAAAGCGAAAAGAGAAGAGGGTGACAGAAGGTGAGTTGGTTAGACAGCATCACCAACTCAATGGACATGAATCTGAACAAATTCCAGGAGATAGTGAAGGACAGGGAAGCCTGGCGTGATGCAGTCTATGGGGTCACAAAGAGTCAGACTTAGCGACTCAACAACATCAATTATTCCAATAACTTTAGTAAGCAAAAGTATCACCATGTTTTATATCCATGCATTTATTTTTTAGCCCAGGGCAGGACCAGGGATTCTCCATTGTTAATAAGAATCTCAAGTACTTTTGATGTAGGAGGTCCCCAGAATCACTGCTGGAGATCAGAGGTATGCAAACTCAAACTAGTCTCCCATCTAGACCAAGGCAAGGGAGGCAGCAGAAATGAGTAAAGCAAGCTCAACAGGGATCATGGCACAGAGGATGCTTTTTCTCTTCTATGGGATGCAATAGGTACTTGGCATAAGTCACTTTCCCCCCCAGAGAAATAAATACACAGTTTCCAGGTGTTTCAGTATTTTAGGAGATGGCAAAGCTGTATTTGTGTGTGTGTAAAATATTCTGATTTTCAAATGTTTGCTCAACATTTAAAACACTATATGGATGAAACGAAGCACTGGCAGGCTACACTTAATCAGTGAAAGGCTATTCTAGAACCTCTATTCTAGGCTAGAACTACTTGCAGGTTATAGAGTATGGGCCTTTGCCATGAATGAATGAATGATATGCCAACTCTTTAGGACTGCTGCCCTTACCTTGCAGCTGAAGCAAAGTGCTATCCTATCTCCTGAAGAAATTAAAAATGACCATCCCATTGTTTTCAGTGGTGGGAACTGTCCCATAAAACAGCAGTACACTTGCTCATTGGGCGCACGTTCTCCCCTCAACAGTAACATTTTATTTTGTTTCTGGACTGTTGTCTACCTATCTTTCATGGTGCAGCTCATTGCATTTTTAAAAGATGTTTTTTCCAGGAGCTAATTGAGCTTTATCTATGTGAGTGGGCTAGAATCTGTCACTGACAGCCTGCAGAAGGCCATTTCTTCAATTGCTTGGAAGAACTGAAGAGTCAGACTTGACAAAGTGCAGCCTGGAATACCTGGCAGCCAGCCCATTAGAGCTGCTGCGGTAAGATGCAGTAATAAATTACTTAGAGAACACAGACTCACTTTATTTCCATCATGAAACTCGCCACCCTAAAACCAAAAGAAAAGTTGTTTTGTTGTTTTTTTTCTATCATGGTTTGTCAGGGCCTTTTGGAAACAGAATGCATTATTTATTTTCTACAAAACATAATTGCTGGCAAAAACACTCTAGACTATGGAAACAGCTTTCTTTTGTTTCTTGTATGATTTCTTGAGAAACAAACCTTCGGCTTTCTTTATACTCATGTTCTGCCAAGAAGCAACTGTTAACACAGTAGCAACTGTAGCGAATAAAAAAAATCAAACTGTGCATTTCTTTCCAATCCTGTTTTATAAACTGAATCCTATTGCCTCTGCATTCCTGCCAACCTACCAGACAATTAACGTTTTCCTAAGGGGTGAAGCAAAAGTACCCCTTTTACCAGGATGTTATCAACCACTGACTTAAAGGATTAAGAATAAACTGTAAAAGGTGTCTGCCAGTATCCTGGGGATTTGCTCCATTTAGTTTGGATCAAATCTTCCCATAGGCAAAGCAGGCCATATAGGAGTCTCAATTTGAAATGGATGGGTTTCTCCCTAGATAATTTTCTGAACTGACTGCTTTTTCTGTCTTCATCCTAGTTCTAATGTTTATTTCTGATCATATAGCATGTTACAACCTCACAGATTTTGGTGTTCACCTTTGTGCAGTACTGGGTGTTGATAGAGCCTTGCCATCATTGAATCACTGTGGCCAGGGAAAGAAGATTCTCTGACTGGCCAGCCTAGGTGGAGTCTTTCGAAGGACAATGTGCAGAGGGGAAGCAGTGATGCCCCAAATGAGAAGCAGGTTGCTACTGCCGTTTGATAGCCGGTAGAGCGTGAGCCATGGAGAGTAGTCAGTTTGGTGGTGGTTTAGCCGCTCAGTCGTGTCCGACTCCTGCAACCCTGTGGACTGCAGCCTGTCAGGCTCCTCTGCCCATGGGATTCTCCAGGAAAGAGTACTGAAGTGGGGTGCCACATCCGCCTCCAGAGGATCTCCCCACGCCAGGGATCACACTCGCATCACTCTTGCCTCCTGCATTGGCAAGCAGGTTCTTCACCACCAGCACCACCAGGGAAGCCAATGTTCTTGAACAGTGGAAGCCTCATAGGAGTGAGTGGGCAGATTCCCAAGAGATCTTTGGCACAGATACAAATGCTTATTTGGAGGTAAGATTTCTTGTAACAAGTACAAGTGCAGCCTCAGTATTATTTGCTGCTGTTAAGTCGCTTCAGTTGTGTCCGACTCTGTGCGACCCCATGGACTGCAGCCTACCAGGCTCCTCTGTCCATGGGATTTCCCAGGCAAGAGTACCGGAGTGGGGTGCCATTGCCTTCTCCGATTATTTGCTAGAACACTGTAAATATTATCAGAGACAGAGACAGGTGGGCTGTCAGAGGACTTGAAGCATCTTCTTTAGCTTTTCCTCCCTGGTCATTCATTTGGTGTAGTCTTCCAAGAAGATCATCCTGACAGTGAAGGAAGCAGTAGTCCAGCCACCAACTCCCAGGGAGGTGAAGACTCTGCAGGCGTTCCTGTGCTCGCTCACTTACCCTGCTGACTGAGCCCCAAGGAGTCATGCCATTTGTGTTCACAACCCAGGACAAGGACACACCGAAGTTACCATTTAGTAAGTTCAGTCTCTGTGCTCTGAGCTGCCCTGCATTGAGACAGGGATAGAAAGAAGAGGGAAATGGGAAAACATAATTCTGGTACTCATACTTTTTGACAGTCTCAAAGTTCAGAAGAAGAAGTGCCCTTGCTCACAGGCTTACATCACATACAAGCCTCTTCCGAGGACTTTTGCTGCAGCTTTGAGAGAGAGATCTCATGCAGCTTAGCCTCCTCTCTAGGCAAGGTCGCTGCTGCTGCTGCTGCTAGATCACTTCAGTCGTGTCCGACTCTGTGCGACCCCATAGATGGCAGCCCACCAGGCTCCCCCATCCCTGGGATTCTCCAGGCAAGAACACTCACCTACATTTCCAATAAAGAGTCCTTCACTCTGCCCGCTGGCTCGCCTTTTTAGGGTCACTTAGACATCCCTCCACTGAGAAACACCTGCTTTTCTGTGCTGTGTGTCTGCAGGTAAACTGGCAGCTACAAGAATATAATCAGAACTGAGTACTCTCTTGTGTTCCTCTAGCCAGCTCACTCTGCTCAAGGTGTTTCCTATCATCCTCCATTTTCAATTTTTCCTAAACGAGTTCCTCTGCATGCTGTTACTCTATCTTTCTGGTTGATTCAATCCCTTCTTAGAAAATATTTATTTTGTACTTTTTTTTTATTCTCATGCTGGGTAGCGAGAATAAACAATACATTATTTAATTCAACCAACATGTATATGCCAGGCACAGTTTCAATATTCTAGCAGTCTCACAGCCTGATAGGGAAACTAAGCAAACCAGAAGATATATATATAATAGAGAGAGGCAAATGATGCTATCCTGAGCACCGTGCACTTGCGAAACAGAACGGGCGTGGGGCTCCACAAAGTGGATGGACACAACTTAGCGGCTAAACCACAACATAGCACTCACTCTCCTGAGAGCTGAGTAACACGAGAAGGAAGAGCTGCAATGACAATGGACATATCCACGGTAGCATGTACCGGAGCACCACTGAGTCACGTAAGTGTCACTGGGGGAAAAGGCTGAGAAGTTTTGGCATCCTATTCCATTTTTCTGAAACATCTCCCTCCACCAATTTGCTGTCAGGTGTCTACTGTTTCCTCCAGTCTCAATTCACATAACCACAAAAAACATCCTCAAATGCCAGTGAACAACAAACAGCTCCCTCTTCATTCTGTTCGTCACAGATGAATATTTTTGCCATGTTGTACAGCGAACCAGAGGCTGGTCTCTCTCCCCAACTTCTCTGCAGGACCCTATGAGCAGGGACTGTACCTTTCTCCTTTCTGTACCCCAAATACCAACCCCAGTTCTCTGAATGTAACAGAGGCTTCCGAGCAGTTAGTTTGTGGGTTAGACTGTGTCTCATTGCATCATGCACATTTCTTTAGCCTAGGTTGCTACCGTATAAACACTTTACCCATGAAATGAACAGTCAGCATTCACTTGGTGAGAACTACTGACTACTCTGCTGCAGGTAGGGAGCTAGAAGCTGAGAATACAAAGACAAATTTCACTGTGTCTCTTCTCATAAGAGAGAGAGCCGTCTATGATTCCTAGAAGAAGTGACACCTGTATTCAGTGTGCTGCTTTAAAAGGACCTACCAAGAGGAAGAAGGGGAAAAGGTGAGTCTAGATCTATGCTTCTCAAAGTGTGGGCTGAAAATTAGCAGCAACAGCACCACTGGGGAATTTGTTAGAAACGCAGAAGGTCAAACCTCACTTGAGACCTACAAAAGCAGATGCTGCGATGTGACCAGGCCCCCAGGCATGCAACAGGCACGACAACCAGGCACATCGTTGTTGTTGTTTAGTTGCTAAGTCACGTCGGACTTTCATGACCCCAAGGACCATAGCCCGCCAGCCTCCTCTGTCCATGGGATTTTCAAGGCAAGAATATTGGAGGGGGTTGCCATTTCCTTCTCCAATGCACATTACAGCTTGACAAACATTGATGGAAGCAGTGAGACAGCGTGGGAAAAAGCAAGAAAGGAGGCTGACACGTGGCTTTTCAGTTGGGCCCCATAAGTCGTTCCACACAGCTGGAGAAAGAGGACAAATGCGGGAGTGGGTAAAACTGCGACTGGAAAGGTAGGGACGCGCAGGTCTTGACGCACTACCTGTCATCCGGGGAGTAGGAATTTTGTCACGTACATGAAGGCTGTGAGGGTTCAAGGAGAATGATATGCAGGAGAGCAACATGGTCACACACGTTGTAGAAAGATCACTTGGAGGGCTGAGGGGACAGGGCTGGGAAGGGGGAGTCTACAGGTAAATATTAATTCAGAAACTATTTAAAAAGTTGAATTAATACAATTGTATTCGTAGTGGTGGAGGAGGCATTTCAAAAAGAAGAAAAGCTTCAGTGTATAATTAAGAGAATAGAAGTTTTTTTATATTCGTGTTCGATTATTCTTTAGATTTACACATTTTAGTTTAGTAGCCTTTATTGAGATCGTTACTATGATGAGGAGCTGTATTTAATTGTTGGGTAACAAAAACAGAGAAGACACAGTCCCAGTCAGGAAAGTTTATGCTCTTAGATGAGAAGGCAGACAAAAAAATCATTAGCAAAGCATCTATTAGATGTGAACAGAAACTGTAGAATCACAGAGGTGGGCAAGAATTACTAAATCCCGACCAAGCCAATAAGAGAAAGCTTCAGAGAGGAGGTCACATATGGGCAACTGAATAAAACACAGTAAGGACAGCAATATAACATCATGGTTCAGAGCATGAGTTCTGGAGCCAAACTGTTTAGGTTTCAATAAACCACCTACAGGTACTTGCTTAGGCTGAATAAACCATCTATATGGACCAGCCCTGCACAATTTTACTGTTGTGCAATCACTAAGTCATGTCTGACTCTTTTTGACCCCATGGACTGCA
>SJYX01002183.1:0-17653 GCA_006410675.1 Oreotragus oreotragus | reverse complement strand
ATTCAGGACAGATTGCTATTCCACCTAGAACAATAATCCCTGTGGGTTATTTTTGAGCCTCTGGTTTTAGGCAAGAAAATACATAAATAATAAGAAATCCATATTATCTTTCCAGCAGAAAATCTACTGTATTTTTGCCATCATTTTAAAGTTTTTTTCCAGTGTATCTTTTACTTTATTTTTTTTATTGAACTATAGTTGATTTACAATGTTTCAGGTGTACAACAAAGTGATTCAGTTATATATGTATGTATATATATTATATATATATATATAATATATATAATATTGCCAGATTCTTTTCCACTTTAGGTTACACAAAATATTGCATATGGTTCCCTGTGCTGTATAGTAGGTCTTTATTTGTATTGTTTATCTATTTTATATATGGTATTGTGCATCTATTAATGGGCTTCCCAGGTGGTGCTAGTAGTAAAGAACCTGCCTGCCAATGCAGGGGACATAAGAGACTTGGGTTTGATCCCTGGGGCAGGAAGATCCCCTGAAATGGCAACCAACTCTAGTATTCTTGCCTGGAGAATCCCATGGACAGAGGAGCCTGGCAGGCTACAGTCCATAGGGTCGCAAAAAATTAGACATGACTGAAACGGCTTAGCACATCTGCTAATATCAAATTCCTATTTTTAAAAAAAGGTAAGCAAGTTCTTTTAGTAGAAAAGCAAGGTTGGTAGATCTCTACTTCATTATTTAGTGATTACGCAAAAGCCTAAGTGTGGTGTACATGAAGATAAAGGGAGAACAGTCCTTTCTCTCACTTTTTTCTCAGATATTAGTTTCATGGCACCAAGTCAGCAAGTTAATTGGGAGGCCATGTGCACTTCTGCATCATTCTCTAGACACGTACACTCCAACAAAATGATGTATAGTGAACCTGTGCACTCGTGATGCATCTATTTCCCAACATGTAATGGAATCAGAGATAATGGGAAACTGGGGTTCGTTACATGTCTTTTAGCAAATGGGGATCAGAGATAGTGGACATGTATTCATGTGTGGGTGTGGGACCATCATATTGGGTTTGTTAAATGATGAATAGAAAAGTTTATCTATATTCAGAGAGGAAAAAATTAAGAGTGTGCATAACTTACACATTTCTTTCTCTTCTTTTCCCCTCCCAGAAAGCGGTCTAGAATACATTTTACCGTGCTCCATCCATCTCTGGTCATCCACGGTCATGTGTGTTTGCATCGTCTCTTCCCCAGCTTGTCCCCTGACAGACTCCACCACAGCACCACTTTCTCTTGACATTTTCCCAGGTGCCCCCCTTCCCCTACCTCCTCTATGCATGCCTCCAGTAGAGCCATCCTCTCCTCATTTATAGTTGTTTGCTGACATGCCATTTTTCCCCCATGTAGTTGAGAAACATTCTTGTGTATCCTTTCATCTTTGCAGCCCAGTGCCTGGCACGATACGTAGCACACGGGTGGTGCTCAGAAATCCTTGTGACAGGAAGGCACACATGCTCAGGTGGCCCCGTGAGGGAATACGTGTTAATAAGGTTGGAAGGCTGACTCCAGTGTTAGCTGACTGCACAGATGTGGGCTGAGCTAAGGGTGAAAAAACTTGCTATATCTCTGAGGGCTACTGACTGCCCATTCAAGACAGATGTGGTTCTAGGGGTTTAACAGATTACTCAGTTCCCCCAAGTCATAGGTGATATTGAAACAAGGTGCTTTGGGAATTCTCTTTAGGTGGTTATAGAATAATCAAGTCAAGCTTGAAGGAAAAAAATCTCTGATTTTAACAAAGATATAACTGTGCGGGTGTTTTAGACCTACTAATTGCTCTTAGGGGGTCCTGAGTGATTATCATGTAAAAAATGGCTACTGAGCCCACAAAATTTTTTCAGTGGAATTGATTTTGAAGGACTTTGTCAGAGTCTGTCCCTCACACTGGGTTCTTTTGCCCCAGCAGCTGTAAATGCTAATGATACCCATGCATATATACTGCAGCATGACTTTGCTTTGGATTTGTGTGCAAATTTCTCTCCTTTATGGCTTTGAAAATTGCTCTTAAGCTCCTCTAGCCCATGTAAAATTATTTACAAACTACCCTTTACCCTTAAATTGAAAAAAAGTGCCTTCACAGCAGATGGAGATATCATTTATATTGAGGGCACTCTTTGGGATTTAGTGCTGGTGGCAATAATTATAAAGCTAACAATGAATTGTATGGCAAAGTCCTCAAAACTTAGGGTCTAGCTTCCAAATTCCCCTAGTGATCTCCTCTGTCTTAGGCAGAATGAAAGAACTCGGCCCTTTCTTTCCTTTCTCCTACTTTTAGTAATATAAATTCCCTAATTTAAAGTGTGTCTTCTTCTGTGAAATGAATTTTGCTTGTACATTTGGCAGGTACTACTCAGTCCTCTATCCGCTGGAGAGAAAAATATCTGACGCCAAGTCCCGAGAACTAGTGATATACATTTGGGCCCATGCAGTGGTGGCCAGTGTCCCTGTGTTTGCAGTGGCCAATGTGGCCGACATCTACGCCATGTCAACCTGCACAGAAGTCTGGAGCAACTCTTTGGGCCACCTGGTTTACGTTCTGGTCTACAACATCACCACAGTCATCGTGCCTGTGGCTGTGGTGTTCTTCTTCTTAATACTGATACGCCGGGCCCTGAGTGCCAGCCAGAAGAAGAAGGTCATCATAGCAGCACTGCGGACCCCACAGAACACCATCTCTATCCCCTATGCCTCCCAGCGGGAGGCTGAGCTGCATGCCACGCTGCTGTCCATGGTGATGGTCTTCATCTTATGCAGCGTGCCCTACGCCACACTGGTCATCTACCAGACAGTGCTTAATGTCCCTGACACTTCCATCTTCTTGCTGCTCACGGCCATTTGGCTGCCCAAAGTCTCTCTGCTGGCGAACCCTGTGCTTTTTCTTACTGTGAACAAATCTGTCCGCAAGTGCTTGGTAGGGACCTTGGTCCAACTGCACCACCGCTACAGCCGCCGAAACGTGGTGGGCACAGGGAGTGGGATGGCTGATGCCAGCCTGGAGCCCAGCATGCGCTCAGGCAGCCAACTCCTGGAGATGTTCCACATTGGGCAGCAGCAGATCTTCAAGCCTACAGAGGATGAGGAAGAGAGCGAAGCCAAGTACCCAGGGTCAGGGGCTCTCCAGGCCAAGGAGCTACTTCCCACCTGCCTGGAGGCAGAGCTGGGACCACAGTTTGCAGCTCCCGCACCACCCCCGGGCACCAAGGACTCTATCTCCCAGGTAGCACCAGCAGTGTCTGTGGAATCTGAGACATTTCCTGACAAGTGTTCTCTGCAGTTTGGCTTTGGGCCTTTTGAGTTGCCTCCCCAGTGGCTCTCGGAGACCCGAAACAGCAAGAAGAGGCTGCTTCCTCCCTTGGGTAACACCCCAGAAGAGCTGATCCAGACAAAGATGCCCAAGGTAGGCAGGGTAGAGCGGAAGATGAGCAGAAACAATAAAGTGAGCATCTTCCCAAAGGTGGATTCCTAGCATGGCTTGTGAATCCTTGGAAGCCACAGGTCCTTCCACATTCCTGCTCTTCTTTCACTGGGCCTATGATTTGTATGATCTCATTGCAACTCAGCATGGGTTGACTCCTGCTCTGCGGGCCAAGTGCTTATGAATGAGAGGGAAATCTATATGTAAAATCGAATGTCCTCTTTATTGAGGATGTGTATATCTATCTATCTATCTATATGTTTATCTCAGTGATCCAAGTCCTTAGTAAAGTCCATGTTCCTCACTGTGGAGACAAAAGCTGGGTAGAGGGGAATGGGTCTTGGGTGGGAACTTCGTGTGCATTTCCTTCGTGTGCATATCTCAGGTTTGGGGCCTTGCAGACAGTACACAGAGGAGAGTGTCTATGGAGTGCCAAAGGGAGCAAGTACTCTAAGAGAAGCCCAAGATAATTATGGAGCCATGTGACCATAAAGAAAATGCCTATTAGATTGATTTTAAAATGTGAAAGAAGTGGAGAAGAAAGACTGAGAAACACCCACACTCTGTAGTCTTTAATCTTCCCAGATGATCTCATGAGAAAGATTCTACGCAGCAATCAGCAGGGGTAAAGGATATTGAAAATTATGATCTTGTGCCAACTTCTGGAATTAAAAATCATTCAAAAGGCAAAGTTAGTATATATGGGGGCCTCTGGAAATGTCAAGCTAAAAATACTTGATTAGGAGAGGTGATTCTGCCCAAAAGAGTGGGAAAAGTTTGGTTCTCTTCCAAGGAAGACTCCAGATCCCAGGTGTTGCCAGTTTCATTTTCAGTCTTTGTATGACTCCCTTCATTTTGGGCATCAAGGAGGAACGAAACAGAAGGAATTCATCATTGTAAAATGCCAAGGCAACACCTAGCCCAGGTAAGCTCTTGGCTTCCTGTTTCCCAATGAAGTTATAGCAGGACCCAGACAGGATAGGAGAGGGAGGACAATGTCCTCAACTGACCAGTCTCCTGGGGGCTCTCACAAGTGACTCTAGACCACTGAGCTCAAAGTACAGGTGACACTTCACTCTTAATGAGAGCAAACCAAGCACCAGCTCTGCTCTTTTCTGATGGGTGTTTGTTCTTGTTCATTGTACCTAAGGGAGCCAATCCAGTGCCTTGAGCAAGCTTGAAGGGAGGGGGCATACTCAGTGGCAGGCAGCACATCCCAAAGGCAGTGTCCTCGCAGATCTCCTTGAACCACACTGGCCCTTGTCCCTTGGAGGAAGGTCAGACTGTGTGCAGGGAATTTCTTTTTCCTGTCCTTTCCTGGGGTGTGCTGTCTTGTGATTCCTGACTATGAACCCAAAGACCCTTCTCCCTAGGAGGGAGTGCCTTCCTCTCTGTGTTTGTCTCTTCTGTACATTGTGTGCTCACAGTGGAAACAGGGGCCTGCCTGCCACCCCCCCTCTCAGGGCCCTGCATGTCCTCTGTAACTCCTCACGTCCTGATGCTTCACCGTGTGGCCCTTCAAGCTCAAACATTCACAACTGTAACAGCTTTCATCGAGAAGGAACATAATCTGTCAGAAAACTGTGTCCACTTGAGAAGAATCTGTCAAATGTAGCCACATTGATGTTCTGATAATGTATATGTACAACTTAGTAAGTTTTGGTGAGCCAGACTTTGGTAGATATTTCTTATGTATGTTTGAAGCGGTTGGTTGACATCTAACAGATCATGGCCAGGTGTATTTCTATACTCTTTGAAGAATTATGTTTTAATAAAAAAATCAAAAAACAGTCTCTAAACTCTAAAAAAGCTGTATGAGTGATTTTTTCCCTCCCTTTCAAGTGGTGTACTATCTGAACCTCTCTCTTTGTGCATGATCTCAAGTGAAAGGTATTTTCTTCCCAAAACGTAGATACAGCATTCTAGTAGCATTTTCATATGGTGTTGCAACTTGAAAAATGAATTCCCAAAGAAGAAAGTGCAGTGTTTGAATAATGTCCCCAACCTGGTTTCCAAATAGAATTGGTGGGTGGACTACTTAACCCTGTAGATGGAGCTACACTGGGAAGAGTATAGTGCAGCTGTCATTACCCTCTATGGTTGGGACCATGGCCTTGAAGTCTGATGGTCAGTGTTTGAATCTTGACTCTACCATTGACCCACCTTGTGATCTTCAGCAGGTGAGGTAATCTCCATGTATCTTGGTTTCCCCTCTGTAAAGTGGGGCGGTAATAGCTGTGTCAGAAGCTGCTGTTGCCCTGACTCACGTATTTCATCTCTAATTTTAGCCATGTCTGCAGTGGGCCACTGTTGGCTGCATCCGTTTACCTCCCTGAGAGCCATCAAGGCCTTGCTCCTCTCCTTTCTGCCCTGGGAGAGCTCCCTAGCTCTGGGGGTTAACCCTTGACCAGTGGGTCATGGGCGTCAGTGGATAAATGCCCCTGCTTCCTGTCTTTCTGCTGGACAGCTGTGGGAGGCATCTTTCTACTTCTCAGGAGGTCAAGCAGCTTGAGTCCCTATTGTCCACCATGATGTCTGATTAATGCAGCCTTTTGTTGACTTCTCTTCTTTCTCTGTGTGGCTTTCTCTATCCTCATTCATGCCCTCAAGGATTACCTCCCCAAAACCAACCACCCAAAGCCCTTATCTCAAGCTCTGTTTTCAGGGGAATCCAATAGTATACCTCATGGGGTAGCCCTGAGGACTAAATGGCATGGTCTGTTCAACTCAGAGCCTGAAATAAAGTAAAACCGTATCAATAGTAGTGCTTCAGTTCAGTTCAGTTCAGTCACTCAGTCGTGTCCGACTCTTTGCAACCCCATGAATCACAGCATGCCAGACCTCCCTGTCCATCACCAACTCCCGAGTTCACTCAGACTCACGTCCATCGAGTCGGTGATGCCATCCAGCCATCTCGTCCTCTGTCATCCCCTTCTCCTCCTGCCCCCAATCCCTCCCAGCATCAGAATCTTTTCCAATGAGTCAACTCTTCGCATGAGGTGGCCAAAGTATGGAGTTTCAGCTTTAGCATCATTCCTTCCAAAGACCACCTAGGACTGATCTCCTTTAGAATGGACTGACTGGATCTCCTTGTAGTCTGAGGGACCGCAGTTCAAAAGCATCAATTCTTTGGCACTCAGCTGTCTTCACAGTCCAACTCTCACATCCATACGTGACTACTGGAAAAACCATAGTTTTAACTGGATGGATCTTTGTTGGCTTTAACATGCTGTCTAGGTTTGTCATAACTTTCCTTCCAAGGAGCAAGGATCTTTTAATTTCATGGCTGCACTCACCATCTGCAGTGATTTACCTGCTACATTAAAAACAGTGGTTGAGGTTTTTTTGCAGTGTTATTCAGAAAATAATACTAAACTGATGTTTTCACCAGTTACCCCAACGATTATTTGTATTCATAATGATGATAGTTTGAGGCAGTTGTGCATAGTCACTCAACCATGTCCGACTCTTTGCAGCCCCCTGGACTGTAACCTGCATGAGGTTTTAGAAGCTAAAATATCTTCCCTGTTCGCTTCTGGCTTAACCAGTGTTTATCCCCATTTATGCCAAGGCAATAAGTTAGTTAATAGGCAGAATAAAGGCCTAGTGACCTTCATAGAACTCAAAGTATAATCTCCAGCATGGTGTTATGTGAATCTGTAATGGCTAATTATCTCCTGGGTTTGTAGGAGCCACTTAGTTCCAAACTTAAATGAGCGAATGATATAATAAATGGATAAATAAGAGGCACAGCGCTTAGAGAAGTGGCTAAATCTCTCTGGGCCATGAGCTGAAGTAAGATTTTCTGTCAGAGTTATTGCTAGTTCTCATCGATTTCCTTGAAATGACTCATACAAGGGTTAAAGGCGTTGAATGCAAGGTTTTTGATCTATCTGTCTCTTCAACACCTAAGCCTCTCTGTATATTCACTAAAGTGTAAATTCTAAATTTGGAAGGAAGTTCAATATTGAGAAATACAGCTCTAGGCACGTGTGTTGGGCATAAACAGTAATCCTTTTGTTCTCTGTATTGATCAGAACTTAGGGGTTAAATCCCTTTTTGCTCCCTTTTAAATTTCTTTCTATATGTGGATTCACTGCAACCCACATACAGAAGGAAGGTAATATCCACACAAAAGAGGTGCTAGAATGACCAGTGGTGTACCTTTTAAGCCAACAGGTGAGAAAGAATATCACAGATGGGTTAGCACCTGAAATATTAACCATGTCACAGCAGTGCGTCTAATTCCCCTACCCTCCTTACCTTGCTTAGCTCCTTCACATGTATTGCCTCAGGGAAGGTGGGGTGAAGGCATTCATTACCTCAAAGGAAAGCAAATAGCTTGTGAGTCCCTTTCTAGTTTTTGTATATCAAAGCCAAGGTCTTAGAAAAGCAGAGGGAACTCTTGGGATTAGCCTAATGGATATTTGGTCATGATTTTCAAGAGTTGGTGGATGCTCCTGGCATCTAGTGAGTAAAGGCCAGGAATGCTGCTAAACACCCTGTCATGCACAGGGACAGTCCACCAATGCAAAGACTTGTCTGGTCCAAAATATAAATAACACTGTGAGGAACTTTCGGCTAGCCAAACACTGAGAAGCCGTGAATGAGCCAAACATGGGGAAAGTTTGGATTAGCCAAAGGTTGGAGACAGTTTGAAGAGGGAAAACCATCTCCCCTCAGTAGAAAAAAGCTTCCCTGGAATTGAGGATAGTAGAGAAGAGAAGTCAGGGGTAAGTGATAAGATACAGACATCTGTACCTTCTGGATAAAGGGGTCCTTTTGCTGCCTCCCAGACAATGCCCCAAGAATATAGCAAAACAAAGAAAGATCTGCACAGTTGCAAGGAGACCTGTGTGTGCCTTGCTCTCCAGGTCCTGCATTCCTGTGGAGAGTTTGGTAGTGAGTCCAGGAGCCAGGGCTTCACTCAGGTATTTACATACAATTCTGAAAGAGGAAAGCTGGAAGCCCAAAGTTCAGAGGGATGGAAGGGATGGACTGCTGCATCAGATGGGGCAAGGAATGACCACGTAGGCAAAGGCACAGAGGACAAAGGTTGTCTGCATTCGAATGCTCCACAGCACCCACGGTGTCATGTGAGAGGGAAGGAAAACTTGCATGTCAGAGTCTATTATCCCAGGGTCTCAAGAGGAAAGTAAGCTGTAGCAAAATAATAAAGAAAACTATATATTTTCTCACACTTTGGGGGTGGGGATGGGGGACTGAAGCAATTTGTATTTAAATCCTGAAGATAGAATGAGGTTTTAAGTTTCTTTTCAACTCTGAGATTTTATGCTTCTGTAGTATATTATTTGACATAGAAATACATGGTTATAAAAATCTTTTCTAGTTTATTTTGACTTCCCTCTAACAAAATTCTCATTCTTGTCTGCATTTTCTTCGTTGTGTTTTTTATGGAGGAAATTTGGTGTAAACAGGTTTGTTTATATACTACTCCCCTAAAGTCCCTGAAGAAATGGACCCCAGCCTTCTGCCTCTGGGCTGTTTCTCTGTGAGAAACATTTAATCTAAGTTCATGATCATTTAAAAGGCAAATGATACAAGGGATAATTTTCTTCTCAAACCCAGCTTTTGAAAGATAATACTAGGACTTTACCTGATTTTAAATATAGATGAAATAATGACTACAGGTCTAGAGAAATGATAAAATTGGAACAGCATTGAAAAAGAAAATTTACCTAAAACTTTGTTCAGGTTTTCCAGTGGTTAACTGGAAGTTGACTTTGAGAAAGACTAATACATTCTGTCCTTGTGAAGACTGAACATATAAGAGTGCATTTAAGTGAACACATCATAAGTTGGAGCAGATGCCTTCATCCATTTCCTAAACATCCACTTTCCTTCCTTCTTCATAATGTCTACTATATCCCATCTCCAGAAGAGATCATGATTAGAGGAAACTTCTTGCTATATTTAAGACTAGTCCATGTGTAAATATAAAAATACAAATTAACTTTACAAAGTGAGACCTACAAAAGTCTATTTAAAAAGCTTCTGAATTTTGCAATGCACCATCAGACTGAACAAAACAAAGAAACAAGAAATCATATGTATCCTTAAAGAGAATTGAGAAAATAAGGAGATTTAAGCCTTCGGGGTCAGAGTGACCGATGGCTTTTTGCTGATATGTCAAATGATGTCAATTTACTCAGATAATTCCTTTGGTTTGGCTGTATGAGCTAGGCAATTGTAGGCTGTTCTGAATTACATTTCCCCCCCATATCTTCTCAATAACAAAGAAGAAATATTTCTTTTTCAAAACAATTTTTATTGGAGTATAGTTGATTTACAATGTTGTGTTAGGTTCTGCTGTACATCAACGAGAATTACTTATACCTGTATCCACCCTTTCTAAGATTTTTTTCCTGTATGGGTCATTACAAAGTATTGAGAAGAGTTCCCTGGCTTTTAGGGGCTTCCCTGGTGGCTCAGACAGTAAAGAATATGCATGCCTGCAATGCAGGAGACACCGGTTTGATCCCTGGGTTGGGAAGATCCCCTGGAGTAGGAAATGGCAACCCACTCCAGTATTCTTGTCGGGAAAATCCCGTGGACAGAGGAGCCTGGCAGACTATGGTCCATAGGATTGCAAAGAGCTGGACATGACTAAGCAACACTTTAACTTTCCCTTTCCCTAGCTTTTAGTTTTTATTGGAGTATAGTTGAAAGTGTATTTATTAAAGCACTTTTAAGAATTACTGCTTTTTAAGAGTAAGTTTGCTTCAGAATAATGCTAGTTTGCTTCAGAAATTAATTTAAAACCCCCATCATATTATAGATAAATATGTATAAAATATAGAATGTAATAAACTACTCTAGAATTGTATTTATTTGTCATTAACCATATACTTTAAAAAGCTAAAATGAAACTAATATAAATTTCTTTCCAATAACTGCTTCAGATCATTAGAATATTAGAAGATCTTAATTAATTTTAACTTATAATTCTCTCTGCCTCAAAGTTTATTCCTGTGATAGCATTTGGCTTCTCTTTGCCTGCTTTGTATTTATGTATGATTCACTGTAGGATATTAAAGCACAGTCCACAGACTTCTGTAGGAAATTATATGATCTCTATTTTGCAGATGGGAAAACTAGATGCACAGATGGCCCTAAGAGATGAAGCAAATTAGAGACAGAGCTAAAAACGGTACAGAAGGTATTAAGAACCAGCTCTTCCCCTGCATCCTCCAAAGCACGGATTATCGTTAACATCTCTCATTATTATGACTATTTTTTGAATACCCACTTGGCACATATTATTAAACTATGCTGAAGACTGTATTAAAAGTCTTAATGCCTGACATCTGTTTTCCTCAATGTTATTTCCCAAAGTTCCTTCTGCTTCATGATTTCCTGTTTCGTGATAGAGTCATTCAGTTCAAATAAATGTTAAGAAACTTACCGAAATGGCAAAACTGAGATCACTCAGCTGAGAGTACTCAGAGTCGTCATCTTCTGTCTTAGGTCCTCCTTGTTAATTCTGAGTCTGAAAGAAGTGAAAGTGAAAGTCACTTAGCCGTGTCTGACTCTTTGAGGCTCCATGGGCTATACAGTCCACGGAATTCTCCAGGCCAGAATACTGGAGCGGATAGCTGTTCCCTTCTCCAGGGGCTCTTCCCAACCCAGGGATTGAACAGGGGTCTTCTGCATTGCAGGCGGATTCTTTACCAACTGAGCTATCAGGGAAGCTCTGAGTCTACCCTTAGTTTAATTTGAGAGTCATTGCCTTCACATCACTCTCATCCAATGCTCAATCATACTCTTCCATGCAGGCATACAAAATGTTAACAAGAGTCTTTCATTCGTAACAGTAAGTATTATTGCATTTAACACACATTGTTGTGGTAGAATATGTGTTTGAGACATGGTCCCTGCCCTCTGGACAGTTTAAAGGAGAAAAAAACCCACAAGAGACAGAGAGCAACAAATGATCAAATGCTGACAAAAGTGCTGAGGGAGGGACAATGAAAATTATCCTTCACCAAGAGTGTGCATCTTCTCCAGGGATCTTGTTTTCATGGATGGCAAATTTTTCTTTAAATCCAGGAAATTTATTCCTCCATAAAATGCCCATTTACTTCATATATTCATAGCACTTAGAATTTGGAAGATCTTAGCCTAGTTATATACCACCTCTGTAATTTAATATGAAGAAATGGATGCCCAGGAGATTAAGCAATTTTTTTCAAGGACATGGACCAGAACTCATGAGTTTCAAAAATGCCTAGTCCATAAGCAAGATGTGTGGAGGGGAAACCAGTGCTTTAAAAGGTCTTTTCCATGACACTGAGAAGATGAAATGTTTTTCTAACTAATGCCTTCCATTTTCTTCCTGCTCTTATCATGAATAGAAAGGTAACTACTAAATATTGGCACTCAGAAATCCCCCTTACTTCTGATGCTTGCTGTCTAAAATGAGTGGTGGTGAGGAGTTGGAGGGGATTAATATGATCATCTAGTACCTGCCTCTGACAGGCTCTCCAAGCAACAAGGTATGACTAGAGAAAGGCTGAAAAGCTCATTTGCTCAGAAATAGCTTGCTAGAGGATTTGACTCAGGGTAAGCGACCAACATAAAGGTAGACAAATGAATGCAGGAATGCAAGTGTGCCACCTGAATACAAAATTCCCATAAATTTGGGCCAAGTTAATGAGCGCCGAAGAATCAATGCTTTTGAATTGTGGTGTTGGAGAAGACTCTTGAGAGTCCCTTGGACTGCAAGGAGATCCAACCAGTCCATTCTGAAGGAGATCAGTCCTGGGTGTTCATTGGAAGGACTGATGCTAAAGCTGAAACTCCAGTACTTTGGCCACCTCATGTGAAGAGTTGACTCATTGGAAAAGACTGATGCTGGGAGGGATTGGGGGCAGGAGGAGAAGGGGACAACAGAGGATGAGATGGCTGGATGGCATCACTGACCTGATGGACATGAGTCTGAGTGAACTCCGGGAGTTGGTGATGGACAGGGAGGCCTGGTGTGCTGCGATTCATGGGGTCGCAAAGAGTCGGATACGACTGAGCTACTGAACTGAATCATCTCTAGACACATAACAAAAATAGTTCACAGTTTCCACAAAAATACCAAGTTATCTGTATCAAAACATACAAGATAAGTGAGCATTTAATGGAGGACAGGTATGAATTGAACCTGATAATTCACTTTTTTCATTCTTCTGCATAGATTAGAAGGTTGCTTTTTTTTTTTTTTTGAAGCAAAAGTACTCATTTTATTAACAGTTGCAAGAAAACATTCAATACAGAATCTCAAGAACATTTTAGTTTCTCTATTTCCACAAAGTAAGGAAAAGTACTCAGAAGTTGCCTTCCCATTATTTAGTAGATGAGTGTAAACTGGAGCCTGGAAAGGTGAAGAGGCTTGTCCTAGAATCAAGAATAGAGGGAGATGTAAACCCAAATCTCATAAAACCTAAACCATTTTCAACTCATTCTATTGTATTGTGCTGTAAAAATAGGGCACGCTGATTGTGGTTTTGCTCTGTTTAATTCTTTGTAGATCACAGAGGAGAAGACCGGTGGCTGTTACCACTGTCCAGATGTTTCTAAACAGGCAATTCTTGCTTATCTGCTTGATGAACTTATTTTTTTCTTATACCAGTATGAATACTCTGGAAATTCAGACTGGAACACATGAGCAGGTGGTTTCCAAAGAGAGCCAAGTCTGCTTACGTCAGATATTCACAGAATCTTGGAGCTGAAAGTAAGCTTAGAAATCGTTATCCTGCCTCTTATTTTACTAGATAGAGAAACAGACTGGGAGAAATTAAGAGACCAGGTCAGCTCGTTGCAGATTCTGGCTGAGAAAGCAGAGATATGTAATTTAAAATGGTTTTGTGTGCCAGTGTTGGAGTTATGTAATAAATTTTGGTCCAAATTAGTATATTAATTCCAGTTTGTCTGTGATGATAAAATGAAGAGAAAATAAACCAATCTCAGTTAAATAAGTAATTGAATGATCAAATAGGAAAAAGGATTTAAATAAGAAAGCCAATAGTCATCAAAATGATGACTGGTTCCTAATCTAATAAACGTATTGTCTGTTCAGATAGAAACATTCTTTTGAACTTGAACTGAGAGAAAATATGTGTGAGAAGTGAGACCCTAAGAACATCAGGATGGCAGCCTGAGAGCTGCAATGAACACCCCTGGTGATTGTTCACCTTTGACTTCTTCATCTCTGAGATATTAACTCAGAAGAAAAATTTTTCTTTGTTGTTACTGAAGACCTTTGAAGTTTGATCTGAATATATTTCAAATGTGCGAGATAAATTCGTTTAACTTTCTTTACCTTATGTTAAATAAAAAGGTTTCTATAATAATAAAGTTTATAAGATTTTAACTCTAGAATACATTTTACTATACACAGACCCAATTTAAAACAAAAAATGGACAAACAAAATACCCTATGGGGTCAGAGACCTAGCTCAGTTCAGAAGTGATTTGGAATCAGACAAGCATGAAGCATGGCACCCAGTCCTTGGACTGTGTTCTGAAATCATGAGTTTCTGCCCAGGATTGATTGTTACATTGAAATTACTAAATTTCATTATCCACCGGCAGCATCTCACATCCATATTCCTGGCAGGGGCCGAATGGCAGAAGCAGAACCGTGTAATATCAACTGGCAACCAGCAATGGAGACTGCAGCTAGCCTTGGGAAACTTCTGGCAACTCTTTAAATCTTTACAAGTACAGAATTGCTTCAGGTGACCAAACTGTGGAGCCAGCAGGATAAACCAGAGAATAAAATAGTCTGTTACTGTGAGAAATTTCAAGAAGAGAAATTTTCCCTTTCTGGTGAGAATAGTCGACTCACTTAGCGGAGCTGATTCCTTTCTTTTTTTTTCTTTTTGGAGCTGATTTCTTGAGGGCAGAAGTGAGATGACCCAACCCCATGGGCCAAAAAAAATTTTCTCTGGATTTTAGAATGTATCTTTATTCTCTTTATTTTACTACCTTTTAAATAATTTAAAAAAAGTTTTGGTCACTCTTTGTGGCATTGTGGGATCTTAGTTCCCTGACCAGGGATCAAAGCCACACACCCTGCATCGGACCTGCACCTTCTGCATTGAAAGCCAGGATCTTAACCACTGGGTCGCTGGGGAAGTCCCTATTTTACTATACAAACACCTGTTAGCTCTCTGGGGGCTTTCCAGGAGGCTCAGTGGTAAAGAGTCCATCTGCAATGCACAAGATGAGAATTCGGTCCCTGGGGCAGGAGGATCCCTTGGAGAAGGAACTGGCAACCCACTGCAGTGTTTTTGCCTGAGAAATTCCATGGACAGAGTAGGACTTGAGGACACGACATCAAATTGGCTTTCTGGGCCATAAATGCATAGCTGCAGTGTGTGTGTTTGTGTGTTGATTTTTATGCATCACCACAGCATCCTGGCACAGGTTCCCCCCGCCCCCCACTGACACTCATATTGCTCAAACAAGTTAAACATGATCACACGACACTGCGTGGGTTAACTCTTTTCACTTAAAAAATCAAAGGGTATCATCATGTATTTGGGCTACCATATACTGTGAAGTAGCAGCAAGCTTCCCTCGAACCCATAGGGACTTTCAAAATGGGGACATCCTCGGACCAGCACTTGACTCTATGTGTGTGTGCTCAGTTGCTCAGCTGTATCTGACT
Source organism: Oreotragus oreotragus (assembly GCA_006410675.1). Taxonomy (NCBI): domain Eukaryota; kingdom Metazoa; phylum Chordata; class Mammalia; order Artiodactyla; family Bovidae; genus Oreotragus; species Oreotragus oreotragus. The sequence continues at coordinate 2,526 of SJYX01002183.1, read as the reverse complement.
CTTTGCAACCCCATGGACTGTAGTCTGCCAGGCTCCTCTGTCCATGGGATTCTCCAGGGTTGCCATTTCCTGCTCCAGGGGATCTTCTTGATCCAGGGATAGAACCCATGTCTTGTGTATCTCCTACATTGCAGGTGGATTCTTTACCGCTGAGCCACTGGGGAAGCCCCTGATTCTGTATAGCATTGCATAATAGAGTAAGGAAAGGGTTCAGAATCAAGGAAGCTGTTCATAATCAAGGAAGCTATAGGTGAGAACATTCTCATTTTCTAGCTTACTCTTTACAAAGGGAGTCCTGAATGTCTGTGTTCAGAGCCCCTGGATTGCCCAGATCCAGGGGTCTCTCTGGTTCCTTTCAGAGCAGCAACCTCATCGCTATTTATCCTTTAAAATACAAACTCGAAGTCGGTGTTTTTCAAAGCATGCTCATCGTCATACTGCACCTAAATCACCAGTGTTTGTTAAAATGAAGATTCCTGGACCTACTAACTCAGAGAATAGGGACTAAAATCAACATTGTATTTATTTATTTAGTTTTCAAACTTTAAACTTTTTATTTTGCATTGGGGTATAGCCAATTAACAATGTTAAACTACCAATGTTATGGTACTTTCAGGTGAACAGTGAAGGGACTAAGCCATATGTATACATTTATCCATTCTCCCCCGCACTCCTCTCCCATCCAGGCTGGCATGTAACTTTGAGTTGAATTCCATGTGCTATATAGTAGGTCTTCGTTGGTTATCCATTTTGAATATAGCAGTGTGTAAATGACCTTCCCAAACTCCTTAAACATCCCTTTGCCTACCGGCAAGTTCATCTTCTGTGAATCTCTTTCTGTTTTGTAAGTAAATTCATTTGTATCATTTCTTTTTAGATTTCACATATAAGGGATTACATACGATATTTTTCCTTCTCTGTCTGACTTCACTCAGTATGACACTCTCTAGTTCCATTCATGTTGCTGCAAATGGCAAAAATCAACATTTTAAATAACATCTGAAATGATCCTTATGAACAACAAAATCTGAGAACCCATTTTTAGCAGATTTATTTCATAGCTTTTAAGTACTGAAAAAAGAACTAAACATATACTAAATGCATTTTTACTGTGAATAAAAATAGGATTACTTGTTCCAGAACTTGATTTTTGCTGTTTAAACCTTGATTTACTCCCTTGGTCGTGCCTCTTGATTACATGGGTAGTGTTGTGGCCAAGCAGGATCAGGAGGAACAGGAGAGAGTGGAGTTTGGGTAAAAGGGTGTATGAAATAAAACATAGACTTTTATAGAAAGTCTGCAGCTTTTATAGGAATACAAATAGGTGAGAACTTTAGTCTCTCAAAATTATCAATGGTTATTTGATATTAGGTATCAAATAATAGGAGCCTGGCATGCTGCAGTCCATGGGGTCCCTAAGAGTTGAACATGACTTGGTGACTGACCAATAACAATTTTATAATATGGAGAGCTTCCAAGGTAACTCAGCAGTAAAGAATCTGCCTGCAGTGTAGGAGATGCAGGAGATGCTGGTTCCATCATTGGGTGGGGAAGATCCCCTGGAGGCAGAAATTGCAGCCCGCTCCAGTATTCTTGCCTGGGAAATCCATTAAGGCTCCCATCAGGCTCCAGTCCACGGGGTTCCAAAGAGTGGACACAACTGAGCACATACTTATATTTATAATATGTACTAAGATTAAAAAAAAATACGTGCTCTGATTTTTTGGTATCTAATTCACTCTTATTTGGATGGTTATTGAAGATGTGCCTGCTCAATCACTAAGTCATGTCCAACTCTTTGCGACCCCATGGACTATAGCCCAGGCTCCTCTGTCCATGGGATTTCCCAGGCAAGAATACTGGAGTGGGTTGCCATTTCCTTCTGCAGGGGATCTTTCCAACCCAGGGATAGAACCCATGTCTCTTGCACTGCAGGTAGGTTCTTTACCACTGAGCCACCTGAGAAGCCCCACTTAAAGACATACCCAAGCACAGTTCAAACAGAACATTTCAGTTCAGTAGCCTCTTGGGATCACACCTAAAATCCAAGGAAAGTGAGTTTCTGAAAGCGGATTTGGAGTTTTGTTTTTAACGGAAGGCAATCAGCACCATCTAGTGGACATAAGTAAACTTTCTTCTTGAATTCAGTCCAGTGAGAAGGTGAAGAGAACAAACAGGCTTTGGAACTGGGTTGGAATCCAAGTACCATTTAGTTACCAAATGAACTTGGAAAAATCACTTAACTGCCATGCTCTGCTTCTCAAGTACCAATCTGGGTAATAACAGTGCTGTTGCATAGGTGTTATGAAGTGACATGGAATGACGTATCTGAGGCATGTCCTAAACCCTCAGTAAATGTTACTTTTTAATAACTAAGCCATAGATTCGCACATCATGGTAACTGTCCAGTAGCACACATTTTTAATTGCCCATCAAAGAAATGACTGTTAAATCTAGTTTGTAGAATCTATGATACAATTCTTAGTGAGGTTTTTCTCCTAGTACCGTGTTACATTTGGCTGAAGC
>SJYX01002181.1:0-30545 GCA_006410675.1 Oreotragus oreotragus | reverse complement strand
TCCATGGTGTCGCACAGAGTCGGACGTGACTGAAGTGACTCAGCAGCAGGAGCAGCAAAGACATTGTCTGAGAATTTACCAGAAATGTGGATTCTCAGGCTTCACCCCGGACATACTGAATTAGAATCTGCATTCTTATAAGGGTGCCATTCTCAAATGTTACAGTCTTAGGAAAGCACTGTTTTAAGTCATTCTGAGTCAAATTTATGAAACAGAACTCGGTCTTCTAAAGCAAATAGAGGTCACTTTCAAAACTATTAAATCCATTATACTGAGAGGCATCCATGATTATTGCTAAGTGCTCTTGGAAAACCTACAAATTTTGCAAATGGCTAATAGAAGAAGGCAGGACAACCCACTCCAGTATTCTTGCCTGGAGAATCCCCATGGACAGAGGAGCCTGGTGAGCTGCAGTCCACTGGGTCACAAGAGTCGGACATGATTGAGCTTGCACAGCACAATATTCAGATAAAACAGTCTTTTCTGTTTGCTATTTTTTAATCACAAAATGTACTGATTCCTAAACTCAGAGAGCAGCACATTGTTGTTCAGTCACTAAGTTGTGTCCCAACCCCATGGACTGCAGCACACCAGGCTTCCTTGTCCTTCACTATCACCGGGAGTTTGCTCAAACTCATATCTATTGAGCAGTGATGCCATCCAAATGTCATCCCCTTCTATTCCTGCCCTTAATCCTCCCCAGCATCGTGATCTTTTCTAATGAGTTGGCTCTTTGCATCAGGTGGCCAAAGTATTGTAGCTTCAGCTTCAGCATCAGTCCTTCCAATGAATACTCATGGTTGATTTTCTTCAGGATTTACTGGTTTGATCTTCTTGCTGTCCAAGGGACTCTCAATAGTCTTTTCAAGCACCACGGTTTGAAAGCACCAATTCCTCTGCATTCAGCCTCCTTTATGATCAAAATCTCACATCCATACATGACTTTGACTATACTGGCCTTTGTTGGCAAAGTGATATCTCTGCTTTTTAATACACTATCTAGGTTTGTCATAGCTTTCCTTCAAAGGAGAAAGCAGTTTTTAATTTTGTGGCTGCAGTCACTGTCTGTAGTGATTTTGGAGCCTAAGAAAATAAAATCTGCTGCTGTTTACATTTTTCCCCATCTCTTTGCATTGAAGTGACGGGCCAAGATGCCATGATCTTAGTTTTTTGAATGTTGAGTTTTAAGCTAGCTTTTTCACTTTCCTCTTTCACTTTCATCAGGAGGTTCTTTAGTTCCACTTTGTGTCATTATATTACATTGAATTCTTCCATTACAACACATTATGCAACTATAAGTTTGAGATATTAACTACTTTTAATTTTTAAAAAAAAATCAAGAATAAATACTCTCATAAAATATCACAATGATAAAGACAAATATAGCGAAATACTGGAGATTCTTTGCACATTGCTTACCTCAACAATTCCTTATCTCCCTTTATAGTTAGTAATTAGTTACATGCCCTTTCAGATATTTTTCTGTTTCTATGTGTGTAGCTTTTAAATAGTTATATATGTAGATTCTGGAGGAGAAATGACAACCCATTCCAACATTCTTGCCTGGGAAATCCCACGGACCAAGGTGTTTGGCAGGTTACAGTCCATGGAATTGCAAAAGTTTCAGACATGAATTAATAACTAAATAACAACAATGAGATGTAAGATAGATGATTGTTCTATATGCAAATTTAGATATACAGATAGAAACTATTTATGATTTTTCAAAATGTTTCCACAACCTTGTTGTGGAGAAAAAAATGCTTTCTTTACTTTTTTTATACCTGAACTTTATATGTATCCCCATTTGTCCCCAGTAAAGGAAACTTTATTTTTCAAGTTCATGGAAAACTTAGTCAGTTCAGACATTTCTCAGTTGACTCAGAGATAACTTACATAAAATCATGATATCAGTAGAAGACTAGTGCTTGGTCATCGCTTCATCTGCTCGGATATTAGGTCATATTCGGAACTGATGGCTTCTTTGCCGTTTGCAGCATATGGGAACATGTTCATTTCCATGTACTTCTCCCACAGAGGTCTATGGGGACTCTGAGACTGGAATAGGTCCATTTGCCTAGGCACCCCCAGGTAGCCATTTCTACTCTATTCTCCTGTGACATGGTAGCATGCAGAATGTCAAGAANCCTGGAGAATCCCAGGGACGGGGGAGCCTGGTGGGCTGCCATCCATGGTGTCGCACAGAGTCGGACGTGACTGAAGTGACTCAGCAGCAGGAGCAGCAAAGACATTGTCTGAGAATTTACCAGAAATGTGGATTCTCAGGCTTCACCCCGGACATACTGAATTAGAATCTGCATTCTTATAAGGGTGCCATTCTCAAATGTTACAGTCTTAGGAAAGCACTGTTTTAAGTCATTCTGAGTCAAATTTGTGAAACAGAACTCGGTCTTCTAAAGCAAATAGAGGTCACTTTCAAAACTATTAAATCCATTATACTGAGAGGCATCCATGATTATTGCTAAGTGCTCTTGGAAAACCTACAAATTTTGCAAATGGCTAATAGAAGAGGGCAGGACAACCCACTCCAGTATTCTTGCCTGGAGAATCCCCATGGACAGAGGAGCCTGGTGAGCTGCAGTCCACTGGGTCACAAGAGTCGGACATGATTGAGCTTGCACAGCACAATATTCAGTTAAAACAGTCTTTTCTGTTTGCTATTTTTTAATCACAAAATGTACTGATTCCTAAACTCAGAGAGCAGCACATTGTTGTTCAGTCACTAAGTTGTGTCCCAACCCCATGGACTGCAGCACACCAGGCTTCCTTGTCCTTCACTATCACCGGGAGTTTGCTCAAACTCATATCTATTGAGCAGTGATGCCATCCAAATGTCATCCGCTTCTATTCCTGCCCTTAATCCTCCCCAGCATCGTGGTCTTTTCTAATGAGTTGGCTCTTTGCATCAGGTGGCCAAAGTATTGTAGCTTCAGCTTCAGCATCAGTCCTTCCAATGAATACTCATGGTTGATTTTCTTCAGGATTTACTGGTTTGATCTTCTTGCTGTCCAAGGGACTCTCAATAGTCTTTTCAAGCACCACGGTTTGAAAGCACCAATTCCTCTGCATTCAGCCTCCTTTATGATCAAAATCTCACATCCATACATGACTTTGACTATACTGGCCTTTGTTGGCAAAGTGATATCTCTGCTTTTTAATACACTATCTAGGTTTGTCATAGCTTTCCTTCAAAGGAGAAAGCATTTTTTAATTTTGTGGCTGCAGTCACTGTCTGTAGTGATTTTGGAGCCTAAGAAAATAAAATCTGCTGCTGTTTACATTTTTCCCCATCTCTTTGCAATGAAGTGACGGGCCAAGATGCCATGATCTTAGTTTTTTGAATGTTGAGTTTTAAGCTAGCTTTTTCACTTTCCTTTTTCACTTTCATCAGGAGGTTCTTTAGTTCCACTTTGTGTCATTATATTACATTGAATTCTTCCATTACAACACATTATGCAACTATAAGTTTGAGATATTAACTACTTTTAATTTTTAAAAAAAAATCAAGAATAAATACTCTCATAAAATATCACAATGATAAAGACAAATATAGCGAAATACTGGAGATTCTTTGCACATTGCTTACCTCAACAATTCCTTATCTCCCTTTATAGTTAGTAATTAGTTACATGCCCTTTCAGATATTTTTCTGTTTCTATGTGTGTAGCTTTTAAATAGTTATATATGTAGATTCTGGAGGAGAAATGACAATCCATTCCAACATTCTTGCCTGGGAAATCCCACGGACCAAGGTGCTTGGCAGGTTACAGTCCATGGAATTGCAAAAGTTTCAGACATGAATTAATAACTAAATAACAACAATGAGATGTAAGATAGATGATTGTTCTATATGCAAATTTAGATATACAGATAGAAACTATTTATGAATTTTCAAAATGTTTCCACAACCTTGTTGTGGAGAAAAAAATGCTTTCTTTACTTTTTTTATACCTGAACTTTATATGTATCCCCATTTTTCCCCAGTAAAGGAAAATTTATTTTTCAAGTTCATGGAAAACTTAGTCAGTTCAGACATTTCTCAGTTGACTCAGAGATAACTTACATAAAATCATGATATCAGTAGAAGACTAGTGCTTGGTCATCGCTTCATCTGCTCGGATATTAGGTCATATTCGGAACTGATGGCTTCTTTGCCGTTTGCAGCATATGGGAACATGTTCATTTCCATGTACTTCTCCCACAGAGGTCTATGGGGACTCTGAGACTGGAATAGGTCCATTTGCCTAGGCACCCCCAGGTAGCCATTTCTACTCTATTCTCCTGTGACATGGTAGCATGCAGAATGTCAAGAACATTTACCTAGCTTTTAGGTCCCTAGGCAGGAGGTAGAATAAAGGTCTTTCTCACTGTCTGGTCTCTGAACTTACGTAGCAGTTCCAGTGTTCACCTCTGATCAACATAAGGGTAGGTATAGAGTCACTTCTCAGCACATCTTGCCAGTGTCAACATTCTTACTACTTTCTCTATTGAAGTAAATTTTATCATTTGGAGAGTGGGAATATCTGTCTATCATTGTCTCTTCTCAGTTCTAACAATTATCTCTTTATCTCTTTTCTCTTTTAAAAAGGGAATTGGCTAGAACCTCTCATATCTGTTGAATACAGTGGTGATAGTGTGCAATTTTGCTTTTACTATTTAGTGCCTGGCTTCCTCTGTCTTTTGAGAAAATGTCACTTTATCAATTTAAGAAGGTTTCCTTCTGTTGCTGATTTACCATTTAAAAAAAAAATCTGTCAAATTCCTCATGCTGGTTTTTCTCCTTTTAACTCTTAATTTCCCTATAGATTCACTAGTGTTGAGTTATTCTTACATTCTTAGGACAGATGCTACTTGGTTACAATATCAAATCTGTTAGTACACTGTTCAACTCAATAATATTTTATCTATAATCTTACATCTGTGCTCATAAATAAGATTGTTCTACTTTTCTCTCTTTTATTAATTTTATATTTTATTTTAGTGTTGTCCAGCACTGTTATCAATACCCTTTGTATAAGAATATTGTATGTGTCTCTACTGAGGGACTAATGAACAGCGCTTTATAGGGTTCTTTGAGTAAACAAATTTTATAATATATATATAGTATATAGGTCATATAATATATTCACATATATGTATATGTAGAAATAGAAACCATATGAACCACATATATATGTATAATATATTCACTAAGTCATGTCCAACTCTTTTTGTGACCCCATGGACTGTATCCTGCCAGTCTCTACTGTCCATGACGATTTTTCAGGCAAGAATACTGGAGTGGGTTGCCATTTCCTTCTCCAGGGTAACTTCCCAACCCAGAGATCAAATCCAGGTCTCCTGCATCACAGACAGATTCTTTATCCCTGAGCCATTGGGGAAACCACATATATATTTAAAAGTATTAATCTTTCTTTGTGGGGAGGAGGGAGTGTCCAGTCACCAAATCCCCATGGTTCTCCTTTGTTTTGCTTTCTATTAAAATTAACTGAGTCTGGTACATTGTCACCTTGCACTTGAACTCTATTGTACTAATTTTATTCTATATAATTTTACTAATAGGTGTGTCACCAGTATCACTGCTTTCTAAAATATTTTTCATATGCCATCATTAAAGTAATCTTCCCAATGGAATAAATATCATTTTTGTAAACTACAAATTCATTGTTTTATGTATTAAGGAATTATCTTTTTAACTCTTGAAGTTTGCTTAGGGATAGATCTTAAATAGAAGAATTTGACATAAGTTGCTACATTTATTTAGGTGAGGAGATGAAGGTTGAACTAACCAAGCTTGAAGGCCTTGGTATCTGAAAGACCTATACAATTCTGAAACAATCATTCAAATTCTTATGGCCTTTAAGAAAACTTCTAACTTCAGCATGTGTCAGCTTTAGCTAATTTGACTACAGTTGATCCTTAGACTACAGGGGTTTGGACTGTGTGTGTCCACTTCTACTCAGATATTGTTTCCAATACATACATTGTACAGTATGACTAACACACACACACACACACACACACACACACACAGAGTCCATGACTGTTTGAATCCTCATATGCAGAACTGCAGATTTGAAGGTCCAACTGTAAAGTTTTACTTGGATTTTGAACAAGGTAGAGAGGTCAACATCTCTAATCCCCAACTTATTCAAGGGTCAACTAACTGTATATCATTTGGTCCTCACAAAATAAATTTGAGGTACAGGAAAAAAAAGTAATCTTCCCAATCTTTGCATTGCTATATTGTCTTCCCTTTTCAGAATGCCTCTCCAATACACATTCAGTTGTGAATATTGTACTTTATTCAGGGTAGAGACTGGATAAATTTATTTCCTTATATTGACTACTACAATGAAAATAAGCAAATATTAAATAAATAATATAAATTATTAATATTTAGTTCTGACTGTATTTTAGAATGTATTAGAACTGAATTAAGAAACTTCATCAAATAGTTTATCTTTGTATGGTGCTATAAAATGGGAATGAAGTATCTTATGTTTTGGGATCCTAGATAAACTAGTTTTTTCTCTCAAAGTTCAAGGCAAAAATTTGACAAATATGAAAGCAACAATAATATATTTTTCACTCTATATGAACATATGTGGTATTTGCATTTAAGAGTTTAAAGAAGCAAATATTGTTAGTTGTAATGTATAAAGAAAATGTGTATATTTGTCATTCATCAAAAATTTGGAGTGTTTTAGTGTGTGTCATCTTGAGAGAATTAAATGAATCTTAGCTAAATATAGAGTTCAAGTTTCTTTGAGTTTACTGAGTCTCATCTGTCTTTGCAGAATGTACAGCTTTCATTCATCTTGGGAAAATATGCCTGTATATGTGCATGTATGTATATATATGTGTATATGTATATATACACACACACATACATTGGCTTCCCTGGTGGCTCAGAAGCTAAAGTATCCACCCGCAGTGTGAGAGACCTGGGTTTGATCCTTGAACTAGGAAGCTTCCCTGGAGAAGGGAACAGCTACCTAGTCCAGTATTCTTGCCTGGGGAATCCCTATGGACAGAGGAGCCTGGCAGGCTACAGTCTATGGGGTTTGCAAGAGTTGGACATGACTGAATACCTTTCCCTTTCACATACACATACACACTGTGTATCGACATACACACTAACTAATGTGACAAATAATTAAATGCGTTTAGCTAAAGTGAGGGAACAGAACACACGAAAATGCAAGGAGTAGTGGAAACACAGAGGCAACTGGAATTTCTGAAATATATGCTGGAAAATGTAACTTGATATAAAAGAGCTCTTAATTCCAGCATCAGAAATATATACACAAGCCTCCCTGGTTGGATCTATTTTAGTCTATAGCCTGCATTTTTATTTATATACCAATGTAGCTAAGTTTAGTAATTCTCTCTTCTCTGTTACCAGTTGTAAAACTACACTCCAGGAATAAAAATATGCTTTTCACTGTGACCTGTTTAATATTCATTTTTTTAAGTTTAGCTTTTATCATATGATTCAAATATAAATTGATACAAATTGATTTCTTTTACAAAATAACTGGTTACCCAACCTCACTCCCTTTTTTATACATTTGCACTGCATATTAACTCTACATGCTGATATAGAACTCCATGTTATACACACAGGGCACAAAAGAACTACTGAAATTAAATTTCCATACAATTTGTTAGAACACCAGCAGAAATAAAAATTAAGTACAATTATAGAAACAAAATGTAGTTCTAGAAACAAAATGTGTAGTTCTTATAGTTCTGAAATTCATACCCCATGGAACCATACAGTTTGTTGTTGTTTTGAGAAGGGAAATATAAAAGAAAGGACATTCCAGGCAAGAATAACACCTATGGAAAGGCAAAATTAATAAAACTGAATATTTCATATTGTGCCCAGACACTGCATGGCCCCAATGCAAAGTAGCTACAAAGTAAATATTTATTGAATGTGCCAAACTTAGCATTGACACAAATAGCTTATAAAACATTTTGCTTTTCTCTATGAAAACCCTATATCACTAAGTCCAGTGTACATTTAAGAGAACTACCTGTTGACTTTTCAAATGAGTTTCATACATTCTCACTTTTACTTCCTATCCTTTACTTAAAACCAAAAGTCCCAAATGAAACGGTTTACTCTTACATCACCTAATCCAAACTGATTTTAATTTCTCATTGCTTCTGTCTGCATATCTTCAACTATAGGACACCATACATCCAATACCCAGGTTGACATATATCTGCAACCTCTTGGGCCTCTTAATACAAGTGTGTCTCTATTTCCACAGCCACCTACCAAGGATAAAGCCTTTATTAGCTCACAGATATGTATGATTCCACTCAGTTGATTTTTATGTTTTTAGGCTCTCTTCTATCTGGTGTATCTATAGTATTTCTGCTATGAAAGTGTCGCTCTGTTGGTCCGACTTTGCAGCCCTGTGGACTGTAGCCTGCCACACTCCTCTGTCCATGGAATTCTCCAGGCAAGAATACTGAAGTGGGTAGCTATTTCCTTCTCCAGGGGATTTCCTCAACCCAGAGATCAAACGCGGTTCTCCTGCTTTGCAGGCAGATTCTTTACCGTCTGAGCCACCAGGGAAGCCCAGTGTATATATTTCTCAAGAATCTTGTCAATAATTTAAATCTTTTCAAGCTTTAATAAATTTAATATCATACAGTCTTCAATATCTTGTATTCTATACTGTATAATTTTAGTTTTACAAAGTTTTCTATCATGTAGCCTTTAAACTGGTCCTTTCCCATATTTTCTACATATAGAACTAAACACTAATTCTTTGCCTTTTTGAAAACAGTTTAGATTTCTGCTTCTATATTTGAGTTTTATTGACCTTTCCATAAATTATTTTTTTGTATTTATTCCTCAAATCTAGCTAGTTCTATGACCTCATAACACTCCTTATAAAAGCAAATAACTTTTTTCAACATGTGATTATGTGTCCTAATTAATTAACTCAGTAATTATTTTTATGGTAGTTGGGATAATTTTGACCTTTACACTTCAGTTTTTATTGCTAGAACTTTTTAATATTCTGTATCTTGAGATTTTTATTTAAAATATGAGTAAAATAAATTTGCTATTAAAAGTGATCACATTCTGTCACTATAGTTTGGAAGGCTGGGTTCAAAAGATATTGTTATTCCAGTGTAGTAACTAGTAGGACAGATGTGTGCAGGGAAATCCACGAATTCAAGGATGAATGCGTGAAAGAGAATTAAAAAAAAAATTTTGGAGTATAATTGGTGTACAATGCTGTTAGTTACAGGTATACAACAAAGTGCATGTACATATATTCATTCTTTTCCAGATTCTTTTCCTACATAGATTTTAGAGAAGATTGAATAGAGTTCCCTGTGCTAAATAGTAGATCCTTTTTGGCTATCTATTTTTATATATGTAGTAGTGTGTATATGCTAATCGAAAACTCCTAATTTATCTCCCCGCAACCATAATTCCTCTTGACAACCATAAGTTTGTTTTTAAAATCTGTGAGTCTGTTTTTGTTTTGTAAACAAGTTCATTTAGATCATTTTTTAAATTAGATTCCACATATGAGTGATATTGTGTGATATTACTAGAACTTTAAACAAAATATTTCAATCATAGTTCAAATGTATAGTAGATACATTTTGAATTCTTATGACGGTATGTTAGGAAATAAGGTGAGAACTATCTCCATTTCAAATGAAATAAAATGAAGCTTAGCAAAGCTGGGCAATTTATCAAAAGCTATTTAGCTGATGGCATATTTGAAAAGAATATACAGTTTATGCTGAACATTTGTGGTCCAAACTTCCATTTCTCAAATATAGTAATATTATACCAATGAGTAGAACATTAATCAAAAATTCAGATTGAATGGATTTACATCTTAAAAATAGATCATGTGAAATTCTACTTAAGTAGCATCTGTTCCCACCCACTACCTCTTCTGATTCTCTTTCCCCAAAGTGCAAGGAAGTGATGATTGAGGACATTCAGCAGTGTTTTCGTGTGCTTTACCACCAAATTCGAGGTTTAAATTGAACTTGTGATGTGAGCTATATTGTCTGATAAGGAATCAACTATATAGTCTATAGTAATAATTCCTTAAAGCAAAGTGTATTTCATTCTAAGTTTTTAAAATTAGAATTTGTTATTCAGCTAATAATTTCTTATGGCAACATTATAGTGAGATTTTACTGAACATGCAACATTTTTTTAATTTTTGTCACAAATATCGTTTGTTTACCAAATATGTGGTCTGTTCATTTTTGTTTTCCATTGCAAATTTTCTTTTATCTGCATTTTGCACAAGATAATGATCTAAAGACAATGATGTTAAGCACTCTATCACCTACAAAGCCTTTAGCTTATAATACCACACAGGATTTCCAGCTTCTTTTTAATATGTATTACCATTTATCACTAAGTCATTAAGATCTACAGAACTGTCATAGATGTTAGGAAGCACCTAGAAATGTGTGCATCACTGGCAGGGCTGCAAATAATAAAAATGGGCTTCTATATATATAGTCTCCTGTGTTTCTCTCTCTCCACTTCAGCTCCCTACTGTCTCCTGCAAGCAGGGAAAGCAGGTTTGGATATTTATGGATAAGTTTCTTGGGACTCCCTGGAGGTAGAAGGTGATATCCTTCTTATTTCTCCATTAGTAAGCACAAACTTACCAAGAAAACAAGGTCTAGAATTGAGTGCCAAAAATAATATTCCTAGTCTTTGGTGCCCCTTTGCAGATTTACTTCTGTAAACCAAAGAATAGGGTGTTTTTTCTTAGTCAGCATCAAGTAGGAGCTAATATGATAGGTGTTTCTCTAATTGGAACACATTGAAGTTAAACTTGGACCAACAGGCTTTCATGTTGGACAAAGTTTTTGAGGTCTCTCAGAACTCAGTTTCTAAATTTGTCCACAGATTTTATTTTCTTTGGTTGTATCAGTTTCTATTCTACTCAACAACTGTTAATAGGCATTTAATTGTTAACAGACACTTCCAAGCATTTTATACTTATCAATTTTTTAGTCTTCACAGTGACTTAGGAGGTTATTTAATTCTCCAAATAGTCATATTGGTGGCAGTTTATATTAATTAGTTTACTCCAAATCATCTTACTTTTTCAGTAGAAATACCCCATCATGTCTTGTCTTTAAGTGCTATAATAATTAAATTCTAAACAAACAATAAAAAATTCAACTAAATTAAACCAAATTAATTGACTCAGAACCAAAAATAATCTGTTAAAAATGAAAATATCAAGTGAAAATTGGACATGATGAATCAAGAGATGATGATGTTATTATAATCATTTTTAATAGCTCTTCCTTTGGAGTTTTCCAGAAGGTCAATGACCAGTGGATTGCATTGGTAGGAAGTGATCTTAACCCAAGAATTGATTATTTTGCTATTGATGAAGAGAAAATTTAGTCCACAGATAACTATATTTTAAAAAGAGAAAATTTATTTAAGAAACTGAGCATTAGTCCTTATTATTTTGATTGCAGTTTGAATCCATCCTCACTTCTAAACCCAACTGCCACTTTCTTACTGAGTCAGTTCACCAACCAGAACAATTATTGCTGATCCCCAGCTCCATTCTTTCAATTCTACAATAGCACCTCCACTCAGCTTCTAAAAATGCCATTTTCTTGCTTACATCCATGCCTAGGTAAGTGTCTAGCTAGAATGTAATGGTAACCACATAAATCTGAATCTCTTCATACACCTTCCAAAAACAACAGAATCAAAAATGACAAGTAAAACAACACAAACAAAGAACAGAAAATTTAGTCCAGTTCAGTTCATTTTAGTCACTCAGTCGTGTCCGAGTCTTTGTGACCCCATGGACTGCAGCAGGCCAGGCTTCCCTGTCCATCATTAACTCCAGGAGCTTACTCAAACTCATGTCCGTCACTTCGGTGATGCCATCCAACCATCTCGTCCTCTGTCACCCACTTCTCATCCTGCCTTCAATCATTCCCAGCATCAGGGTATTTTCCAGTGAGTTGGTTCTTCATGTCAGGTGGCCAAACTATTGGAGTTTCAGCTTCAACATCAATTCTTCCAATGAATATTCAGGACTGATTTCCTTTAGGATGGACTGATTGGATCTCTTTGCAGTCCAAGGGACTCTCAACAGTCTTCTCCAACACCACAGTTCAAGGCATCAATTCATTGGTGATCAGCTTTCTTTGTAGTCCAACATTCACATCCATACATGACCACTGGAAAAATCATAGCTTTGACTAGATGGACCTTTGTTGGCAAAGTAATGTCTCTGCTTTTTAATATGTTGTCTAGGTTGGTCATAGCTTTTCATCCAAGAAGAAAGTGTCTTTTAATTTCTTGGCTGAGTAACCATCTGCAGTGATTCTGGAGCCCAAGAAAATAAAGTCTCTCACTTTTTCCGTTGTTTCCCCATCTGTTTGCCATGAAGTGATGGGGCGGGATGCCATGATCTTAGTTTTCTGAATGTTGAGTTTTAAGCCAACTTTTTTTCTCTCCTCTTTCACGTTCATCAAGAGGTTCTTTAGTTCTTCTTTGCTTTCTGCCATTAGAGTGGTATATCATCTGCATATCTGAGGTTATTGAAATTTCTCCCAACAATCTTGATTCCAGCTTGTGCTTCATCCAGCACAGCATTTTGCATTATATACCCTGAATATAAGTTAAATAAGCAGGGTGACAATATACAAACTTGATGTACTTCTTTCCCAATTTGGAACCAGTCTTTTGTTTCTTGTCCAGTTCTAACTGTTGCTTCTTGACATGCATAAAGCAACAGGAGAAGCTAAAGGCAAAGAAGAAAAGGGAAGATATACCAATTTGAATGCAGAGTTCCAAAGAATAGCAAGGAGAGATAAGAAAGCCTTCCTCAATGATCAATGCAAAGAAACAGAGAATGGCAAAGACTAGAGATCTCTTCAAGAAAATTAGAGATACCAAGGGAACACTTCATGCAAAGGTGGGCACAATAAAGGACAGAAATGGTATGGATCTAACAGAAGCAGAAGATATTAAGAAGAGGCGGCAAGAATAAACAGAAGAACTATATCAAAAAGATCTTCATGACCCAGATAACCACTATGGTGAGATCACTCACCTAGAACCACACATCCTGGAATGTGAAGTCAAGTGGGCCTTAGGAATTGTAACTATGAACAAAGCTAGTGGAGGTGATGGAATTCCAGTTGAGCTATTTCAAATCCTAAAAGATGATGCTTTTAAAGTGCTGCACCCAATATACCACCAAATTTGAAAAACTCAGCCATGGCCACAGGACTAGAAAAGATCTGTTTTCATTCCAATCCCAAAGAAAGGCAATACCAAAGAATGTTCAAGCTACCACAAAATTGCACTCATCTCACACGCTAGCAAAGTAATGCTCAAAATTCTCCAAGCCAGGCTTCAACAGTACTTGAACTGTGAGCTTCCAGATGTTCAAGCTGGATTTAGAAAAGGCAGAGGAACCAGAGGTCAAATTGCCAACATCCACTGGATCATTGAAAAAGCAAGAGAGTTCCAGAATATCATCGACTTCTGCTTTATTGACTATGTGAAAGGCTTTGACTGTGTGGATCACAACAAACTGTGGAAACTTCTTAAAGAGATGGGTATACCAGACCACCTGATCTGCCTCCTGAGAACAGAAAATTACTACTGGCCATTCTTTAGATATGCTAGTGGACAGTGACTACCACAAACTTTTAATTACTTATAAGTAGACAAATGTAAAACAAATTCCAACAAGGTTTCATGACTGGTGAAAGTCTATAAGTATGAAGAGAGAGGGAAGGCGATCCTAAGTGACTCTGTGGGAAAGAAGAGTAGGACAGGAGATGCGGGCAAACAAAATCACTTCCAGGGAGTGAAATTCCAACAGTAGCACTAAAATGCTAAGCAAACAAAATCACTTCCAGGGAGTGAAACTCCAGCAGTAGCACTAAAATGCTAAACTCAATTTGAAGAATGGCAGTTTCCAGCATCAGTTACAAGAATTGGACTTGCAAGTAAGAGGAATTAGGTATTAGTCCTTGGGAAACATTACCTTTGAGGGAAGAATTTGCCAGATAGAGAAGGGGTATCAGTGAAAAGAAACATGTGACAAAAAAAAAAAGGGAAGAAGAGAATGTTAAGGATCCCACAGAAAACAAAGACAAATATGACAAAGCCTCTCTCTGCTCTTCCTGTCACCATCTGCATCATCACCAACATAATCACATTTTTAAAATACATTTTAAAATACTGGTACTAATAGAAGAGGACGCTCATGAGCCAAGAAAGTTATTAACAGAAAGCCTAGAATTAAAAGTAAAGTTAATGCAGTATAAAGTACTACCAAAAGTAAATAGAAAACTCCAATTAAAATATTTCCTGTGATAGATATTCTTTCCAAAAATCAATAAGGGAGCAGAAGAACATGGTAACAAACTTCTAAATTGAATTAAATATTCTTAAACAAGCCATTAGTTTTAAAACAACAATATTAAAAATGCACTGAAACAAATTTTAAAAACTAATGACCAAAAAAAAAAAAGAGAAAACACAAAGAAAAATGCAATGAAAGTCATCAAGCTCAGAGAAGGAATTGAAGGAAAAGTTAACCAGAATAACTTCTAAATTGAATTAAATATTCTTAAACAAGCCATTAGTTTTAAAACAACAATATTAAAAATGCACTGAAACAAATTTTAAAAACTAATGACCAAAAAAAAAAAAGAGAAAACACAAAGAAAAATGCAATGAAAGTCATCAAGCTCAGAGAAGGAATTGAAGGAAAAGTTAACCAGAAAATGAAAAACAAATTAGAGTGTGCTCAAGGGAGTACAGATTGGAATAAAATTTTAATAAGGAACTTTGAGGAAAGGCAGGAAAACAAGCAAGAGAGTACATTTTCAATTTTAAAAGCTGAATGAAAAAGTTTAAGGAGAAAATGGAAAACATGCCAGGCAGGAAAGAAAAATTTTTTACTCTTTTTATAATTAGGATTACTGGAAAAGAAAAAAGAAACACAACAGAAATAAATATTTAGATCTATAAAACAAGAAAACTATTTGGAAATTAAAAACTAGCTTAAATTTACATGTGGAGATGGCCTCCCTTGTACCTGGGAACATTATTTAAAACAAATGACTTTGAGAAATATGCTAGTAAGATGATTCGATTTTAAGGGGGAAAAAAATCATCAGGTCCTCCAAACAAACAATAAAATTATAATGAGAAGAATATTAGTCTAGCACTAGCCTCTCAAGATGGAGAAGGCAATGGCAACCCACTCCAGTACTCTTGCTTGAAAAATCCCATAGATGGAGGAGCCTGGTAGGCTGCAGTCCATGGGGTTGCGAAGAGTCGGACACGACTGAGCAACTTCACTTTCACTTTTCACTTTCATGCATTGGAGAAGGAAGTGGCAACCCACTCCAGTGTTCTTGCCTGGAGAATCCCAGGGATGGGGGAGCTTGGTGGGCTGCCCTCTATGGGGTCGCACAGAGTCGGACACGACTGAAGCGACTTAGCAGCAGCAGCAACAGCCTCTCAAGAGTACAATATAATGCAACGTAAGAGTGGAGCAACATTTTCAAAATATTCCATAGAAAAAAAGTTAACCAGGTGACATACAGCCAAACTGTCTTTAATGTATCAAGTCTATAGGTGAATAGTTTTGCCTGGCAATAAAGCAGAGACTATTTTATAGGTGAGTCATTCATGAGGAATGTACTATAGAATGAGTTCATGTAAACAGCACATACTGAGGAAACTTTGGTAATTAGATTGTTGGTGGTTATTCCATTAAAACTGGGAGGAGAGGGAAAAGTGTGAAATTTGACAAAGGTAACTACTGTATATATGAGTGTCAATGAGTTCCATTTAAAGCTGATAGACTAGATAGTTAAAAAAAATTTTTTTAAGAAAAAATGAAGGGCTCTGCAACTGGTATACATATAAAGATTACTAGAACAAAACATGATCTTTCTGAAAAACCAAATTAAATAATAAAAGAAAATGTTGTTATATTTATTATAAATAAAATATGTCAGTTATAGCATAAAATAATGTTGGATTAAAGTAAAATGTACTTATAACATTAAAAGCACCTGGCAAGAATGTCTTCACTCAACACTTTTTTTGACTTTAAATTGGAAGTCCCAACTAATGCAACAAGACAAGAAAAAGAAACAACAGATTTACAAAATGGATTGGAAGAAATAAAATTGTTTATATTTGCAGATACAATAATGGTCTAAGTAGAAAATGCCAAAGAATCTTTAAAATAACCTCGAGAGCTAAAGAGCAATTTTGGTGAGCTGCAGGATACAAAGTCAATATATAAAAGTCAGTTGCTTTCCTAAGTACCAGTAATGAAAGACTGAAATTAAAAAAATATCATTTACAAAAGTATAAAAAAGTCAAAAACTTAACACAAATTTAACATGTATACAGAATCTATATGTGAAAAACTGTAAAACATTGCTGAAAGAAATTAAAGATGAAGTAAATGAATGGATAGATATTTATGTTCATGGACTGGACAACTCAATATAGTCAAGATGTACATCTTGATCTATAGTTTCAATCATCTTGATCTATAGGTTCAATATAAAAAAGAAGTGAAGTCTCTCAGTCTTGTCCGACTTTTTGCAACCCCATGGACTGTAGCCTGCCAGGCTCTTCCATCCATGGGATTTTCCAGGCAAGAATACTGGAATGGGTTGCCATTTCCTTCTCCAGGGGATCTTCACAACCCAGGGATTCAACCCAAGTCTCCCACATTGTAGGCAGATGCTTTTACCGTCTGAGCCACCAGGGAAGTTCCNTGTAGCCTGCCAGGCTCTTCCATCCATGGGATTTTCCAGGCAAGAATACTGGAATGGGTTGCCATTTCCTTCTCCAGGGGATCTTCACAACCCAGGGATTCAACCCAAGTCTCCCACATTGTAGGCAGATGCTTTTACCGTCTGAGCCACCAGGGAAGTTCCAGGTTCAATACAATCCCAATCTAAATAACAAGGATCTACTTTGTTAGTGTTGATAAACTGACTCAAGTTTACATGGAAAGGCAAAAGACATGCAATCCTATTTAATGTAATATTCTCTCTACATCAGTTATCATGTTTCCTTTTAAAAACAGATTATTTTTAACCTCATTTCCAGACTTCCATTTTAGTAAAAACATATCAATAAATATCTCTGCAAAGGTAAGCTGACAATTAGAAAATTACCTTGGAAACCAGACTCAAGTGTATCATCATAGGATACACGTTTGCCATTCTTAAGGAAATTGGAAAAAAATCAATTAGTTGTTGATTTTTGTTGCTCTGGGATTCCATTTTAAACTTTCCACCACTGTATACTCTAAAGCATTACACATGCCTGATGGTAAGTGTGCTGAGTGTGTACAATTGGCTTTACTTAATTGCTCAAATGTTCAGTACACATCTTGGGGAATATATAAACTGAAATTCACAATTTGATTTTTATTGAACATTAGGGACTTAAAATACTGATGATTCTTTTCATTCAGGCTTCTGGTCCTGGTGCAGTTTTTGAGACAGCTGACCAATGAATGAGTCAAATAGATTTCAAAATCTATTTGATCTATTCAAATAGATTTCAAAATCTATTTTGATCCCCAAGGAAGGCATAGTGTTGTGCTCTTTTTATAACGCAGGAAGCTTCTGAAAAGCCTGCAACTACTCCCTTTGATTTCTTGACTGAGGATGGTCTATTTAGAAAATATGAATTACAAACCTAGAAAGATAGAAAGAAAAGAAAAGAATAGGTTCATTCTATTATAAAAATTACCAAAGTCATTATAGATCTATTTAATAAATTTAGAAAGTTAAATATTATGATAGAACTAAACAATCTGGTGAAAATTTATTAAATAAAACAAAAGTCAAAACAGCTCAGTAGTTCAGTCTGGTAATAGAGTCAGTAAAATCAGCTTGAAATTCTGTCTTTACCTAATCCTGCACATGAGTTGATAAGGCAAAATTTATGAAATTTTCTATTACTGATCGCTATACTTACCCAACAAAGCAGCTAAGTTTTGATTGTATCATAGCCACCTGGAGAACTTGTTAAACTAATAAATACCCACACCCCCAAATTACCATATGAAATCTCCTGAGCATTGGTGTTTTCTCTTCTTAACTAGCTCCCCAAGTAATTTTGATGTATGTCAATATCATGAATCACTGTCTGAGCACATAGTAGGCCCTCTAATATGGAGCATGAAGAGATTTTACTATGATTGCTCATTATCTGCATCCAGTATATAGAGGACCTTTTCCTTTGGTGCAACTACACTTACTTGTCATTTTCTTGTGATTTCACTTCATATTATATCTATCCTATAGGTGTAAGAGAAGTGAAAGAAAGGTAAGACAAAAATTTTCCAATTTTTCTTTTCAAGGATTTTGGTAAAGATTGAGTAAGAAATAGATTAAAGTCAATATTAAGAATTGGCTCAGGATGTTGTTGTCTATACTTTCCATGTTTTGGTTGTCATAGATTAATAGAGGTGATTATATTGCCTTTGGACTTCCCTAGAGGCTCATTTGGTAAAGAATCTGCTTGCAATGCAGGAGACGCAGGTTCGATCCCCGGGTTGGAACTGGGCAAGCTACAGTCCATGAGATGCCAAAGAGTTGTACATGACTGTGCAACTAACTGGAAAACAAAAGTGAAGACTGTGTTTTAAATTGCTTCAGAAAGAGGTGGCCCTAACCTCTACCTGCAGGTTCACTGATCTAAGCACACTGTCATGCCCCAGTCTCTTTGCACATTCTATTTCTTTCACTTGGAATTCTCTTCTCCTGCTCTTGACTTTCTTGACTCCACCTACCATACGGTTTTCCTACTCTCGACTTCTGAAAGTGAAAAGTGAAAGTGATTTTCCAGGCAAGAATACTGGAGTGGGTTGCCATTTCTTTCTCCACAGGATCTTCCCAATCCAGGGATCAAACCCAGGTCTCCTGCATTGTAGGCAGACATTTACAGTCTGAGCCACCAGGGAAGTCTCTTGACTTCTAATAGAACGTAATTTAATTGTTCCAGCTCTTGACTGCTACATTTCCTCTCAGGCAGAGATCATATTTGACCCATCTTTAACTCACCATTTCTTATTGCCATGCCTTGCCTATACTGGTACTTGATGTTTGCTGAATGAATGAAAAGTTAAAAAAAAAAAAAAAAACTCAAAAACCTCTTGACTAAAGAGTTGTAGGTTAACCAAAACAAGTCGCTGGTGAAAAAATAAAACTGTCTTCTTTCACCAGAATTGTCTAGAAGGTAAATAGGTGAAGCCTCTGTTGATTTCTTCTTACCTATTCTCACTTCCAAGGATACAGCAGAGGTGAGCATAGCTGTGGTGGCCTCTGGGAAGCTGCTGCTTTGGTTGGATCTATCACTTTCTGAGTCTGAGCACAGAATCTGGAGGCAGACTGTTTGGAGTGATACTTTGCATTACAGTCCCTGCATAACTGAATGGCAAGGGCTATAAGTTGCAACCTCTTGTATCAGAATAGCACCTTCATAGCCTGGAACCAGACAGCCTGAAAGCATAAAAGCTGGCCTCTAAGCAGGAAAGATCAACTCCCATCACAATAGACAGAGAAGAAAACACACTGCACTTTGTTTTAACCAGAGTATCCACAAGTTTAAAGCATGGAAGGAGCTTGTAAACCCACATTCCTATAAGTAATTGATTCTGGAGGTATAGGAAACTGCCCCAGAATCTGCCAGTGCCTGGTAATTCTAATGCAGTTAGCCTTTTGAAAATTAATGCTATAAAGCATTGTTGTCATTTAATCTCTAAGTCGTGTCTGACTCTGCAATCCCGTGGACTATAGACCGCCAGGCTCCTCTGTCCATGGAATTTCCCAGACAAGAATACTAGAGTAGGGTGCCATTTCCTTCTCCAGGGGATCTTCCTGACGCAGGGATCAAACCTGTGTCTCCTGCATTGCAGGCAGACTCTTTACCGCTGAGCCACCAGGGAAGCCCATAGAGTATTGACTACAAGGGAAAATTTTCTGCTAATTACACGGCAAAAATCTAAAAATTTACCCAAATAAATAAAAATGATTAAAAACTTCAGCTTCTATGAAATTCATCAAATAATGGAGGAATTTCATTTAGTTCCCATTCTTTTCCAGATAGAGCCACACGGTATTAGTAGTTCAGAGACTATGCTCTGGCTTCTTCCTGTGCCTTGAATCACAGGGAATTTTGTGGAAAGGTGCTTAAATATTTTGCACCTTTATCTCCTCCTTTTAAAAGAATGGGAAGAATAAAAANAGTATATAAATAAATATTAATATTTATATACCTATAATAATTTACAGCAGTAAACAGATACAGATATAGATATAGACTGTAAAACTCTAGCCATGGTTTTAGTGATTTCTTTTAAAAAATAACTGATTTAACTTATTTGCACTTAATAGGATCGGGTTTACATCTTTGTATTTTTTCCTGTAGTATATGACTGTTTCCCTTATGGCACAGACAGTAAAGAATCTGCATGCAATGCAGGATACCAAGGTTCAGTCCCTGGGTTGGGAAGATCCCCTGGAGAAGGGATGACTATTCTCTCCAGTATTCTCTCCAGTATTCTTGCCTGGAGAATCCCATGGACAGAGGGGCTTGGTAGTCTCAGTTGGACACCACTGACTAACACACACTTGGTTACAAAGTAATATATAAATGAGCAAAATATCTCCAGGTAAGGAAAAAAGACACTTCTCCACAGTAAACCTTTGACTGACCCTGGAAGGTTTCTTTCATACACTGTATGAAAATTGAAGGCTGGTCTATATGGTCTCTTCTGTGCCTATGGCAGACATTGTCGCTGTGTTTCCTTGACTTTAAGATCCCACCAATATTTGATACATCACTAGTTCAGGTTGATTTTAAAAGCAAAAATAATACTCCCAATTAAGACTGTGACATGTCATTGACTGTTAGACATACCTCAAATCCAGAGAAGGAAATGTGTTGAACCTAGCATATATGAAATATTGTAATGAATCATGACATTCTTCTTTATCTGAATACAGCCTCAGATTATTTTGCAATACAGTAGTCCCTACAGGCATACCAATGGGGAGAAATAATTCAGTATTTGAATGGTTGGGTGTTGAGAATTATCTCTGAAGAGGCATAGAAAAATGAAATCCTCTAATAAGTAAAGAGATATAAGTCGTGCTATATGATAAACCAAGGATATTGTGCACTAACCTAGTCCTATCTTTTGAAAGTTAACTTACTGAAGGAATTTCCCATAAATGCATTGTTTTCTCTCTCTCTTTCTGACTTTCAACAATAGGCTAGAAAGTATATGGGAAGAAGAGAAAACAAATAAATACAGGGTGAAAGAATAATCTCATTAACCAAGTTTCCAAGCATTAGGAGCCATATATATGTTCTTCACGCCTATTTTTTACTGGATAATTCCAGGAACCAGAAAGACTTTTAATTGTACATAGGTAAGGAAACTGAGTTTAGGTTAGAGAATGCTAAGTCACTTTAGTCGGGTCCAACTCTGTGTGACCCNTTAGGAGCCATATATATGTTCTTCACGCCTATTTTTTACTGGATAATTCCAGGAACCAGAAAGACTTTTAATTGTACATAGGTAAGGAAACTGAGTTTAGGTTAGAGAATGCTAAGTCACTTTAGTCGGGTCCAACTCTGTGTGACCCCATAGACGGCAGCCCACCAGGCTCCCCCATCCCTGGGATTCTCCAGGCAAGAATACCAGAGTAGGTTGCCATTTCCTTCTCCAAGGCATGAAAGTGAAAAGTCAAAGTGAAGTCACTCAGTTGTGTCAGGCTCTTAGCGACCCCATGACTGCAGCCTACCAGACTCCTCCGTCCATGGGAGTTTCCAGCCAAGAGTACTGGAGTGGGGTGCCATTGCCTTCTCCGAGGTTAGAGAATAACTTATTCAAATTCACACAGCCACCAGGAGTGCAATTGTTGGGATTAATATCTAAATATACAGATTCCAACTGACTTGTCTTCTCTATGACTGCACAACAGTGCTGCAAAATTTGCTTTGTAGGCAATTTGGCTCCACAAATTTTTCAGCAAAGGAAGGGATACCTATACACAGAATTAGAATCAGTTCTAGTTCTATCTAGGGCAAAATAAAATACTTATATTTAATTTTATCTGATATACTATGATTATTTCTTTATGAACTGAAAACTTCATAGAGTAACTTGCTACTGAGACCTGATCATAACATGAACTCTCAGGAATATTCACATTCCTTCTTCATCTTTGGCTGTATATACTTCTATGGATTATGGTTCATTTCAAGACCTTTGCTATCTCCTTTGGTTTGACTGACTTCCCTGGTGGCTCAGACAGTAAAGCGTCTGTCTACAGTGTGGGAGACCCAGGTTCAATCCCTGGGTCGGGAAGATCCCCTGGAGAAGGAAATGGCAATCCACTCCAGGACTATTGCCTGGAAAATCCCATGGACAGAGTAGCCTGGTAGGCTATAGCCCATGGGATCGCAAAGAGTCGGACACGACTGAGTGACTTCACTTGGTTTGACTTTGTCACACACACACACACTTAAGGAGGCATTAATGCGCCTGTGTTCCTGGTCTGGCTTATATTATCCTTCATAGTAGAGCTATGTCTTTCTTTTAAAATATATTAATAGTGTATCTCCACAAATAATTTTTTTCTATTTTAGAATTTCTGAAACCCTTCTAATAATGTCATTGCATGTCAAAGTGAAGATTTAGGCCAAAGAGAAATGGAAATATCAGCTAATCACAATAGTTTTGGAGGAAGCCATTGGCACTTTCAGCCAAACTACCTTACTTGTTCATTCTAAGGAGACACTTAGTTCTGTGGAACAGGCTACTTCATTTTAAGGTTTTTTTTTTCTATGAAGAAGTTGTTCCCTCTGGTGCCTGAAACTACTGCATCAGTCTATTGTGATTGTTTTTTTGGTGGAAACCATGACTCTCTTGGGTGTATTACTCTGGTTTAAAGTGGCCCTTCAATTGTAAATGATCAAATTGCTACATGGACCATTTATACAGAGGTATTTCTTTTTGGAGCAAGAGTGAAATCAAGTGTTTTTGTGCCACACCAGGGACTCAACATGCTCCGATAGATAAGCCACTGGCCTAAGGATGTAAAATCCTTCATATTTTCATTTTAGTCATATTCTTTGTTATCTACTTAGAACCATGTAGTTAAATCTTACTAATGTGAATTCTGAGACATTAAAAATACCAAAGGAAAGGATTCAAAAACTTAGATGTTTCATGTTAACTGAAATTGAGCAAGTACTTATGCAACTTTTTTTTTTTAAGTGAGTGGAAATATTTTATGATTCTTAAAGTAGAAAGGGTATCCTGAGAACAGAAAAATAAACAAAACTCCTTTTATAACAATGATTTCAATATAGAAGTCCAAGTGTTTGCAAATGGTGAAAGCAGTAAAATTGGTCTCCAAGTTCTTATCAAGATATTAAAACTATATAATGGACAGTGAAATAAAATGTTAATTTCCTTGATTTTGACTAAATGTATGTCAACTTAACTATCATGACACCATTTTTATAATGATCAAAACATTTTACCAGTAGTTATATAATATTTAATTTTAAAAATAGAAACATATTAGCTTATCAGTGAAGAGTGAAAAGCAAAAAATGTTTTTGAACANAACCTATAGTAGATATACAGTAGATAAAGAGAAAGGAATCAAAGCAGTTAATAATCAAAAGGAAGACAGAAACAAAAGATCTCTGAAATATCCAGAAAGCAATGAACAAAATGGCAGTAGTAAGCACTTAGCAATAATCACTTTGAATTTAAGTAGATTAAATTCTCCAATCAAAAGACAGAGTGGATAAAGGGGTAAAGACCCAACCATATGCTGCCTACAAGAAACTCATTTCAGCTTTAAGGTTTTCTTACAGGTTTTAGGTGAAGCAATAAAGGATATTTCATGCAAGTGGAAATCAAAAGAAAAGAAGTTAGCTATATGTAATTAGACAAAACAGATTTTAAATAAGAAACTGTAACAAGAGACAAAGGTGTACATTATATATAATGATAAAGGACTAATTCATCAAGAGGATATAACAGTTGTAAATATGCATCAGTATGGGAGCTGTCTCTTATACACATCTAGATGTGTATAAGAGACAGGAACTAAATACTAATATAATAGGTATTTCTATATATAAATATTAAAATATCTTCACTCATAAAAGATGAAATATGTATTTTCCATTGTTATCTTGCTTTCTGCATGGATATATTTTCATCCTCTTGAATATTTTACATTGAGTGTATTAATATAAATTTGCAATTGATTTAAGCTCATGCACTATTAGATATGAGAGCACTGGACAGGAATCCATGCATTATTGTTTACTGTAAAGAGGAGGAAAGACAGCTTTCATAATAATGTGAAAATGCCAGGAGCAATTGCTTTAAGTCTTTGTCAGCTAAGACCCAAAAAAGAAAGTCACTCTTTTTGATCAATAAGAATGAATTATAATTATCTCCACTGCAACAGCATTAAGGAATGCAATGTAACTAAGAGAACCAGAGGCCAAATTTGGTGAGCCAATCCAATCCTAACTTGAAAGTAATTTTGAAAAAAGCTTACATGTCAAAGTTACCTGGTGAAGATTTAGATGTCATTTTCTTCTTGATCAACTGAACTCACAAAAATATTATTTAATTAGGTTTTGTGAGACCCTGGAAAAGGATGACTCTTTGTAATACTTGCAATGTGAAACATTTGTAAGATCTGTAATACACGGAAGAAAAAAAGAATAGTTTGTCCTAGAATTTCTAAGAAGGAACTTTACTCATATTTAGCTTTAGAGTCTAATTTTTATAATTTTCTGATTTACTTTTAAGGCAAATAATAAAATGATTACTGCTTTTATTTTTTTTTTCCCCTAGAAAGTTGGGTTTGTCCTTCCCATGAACTGTCAGCTACATAAAGACCTTAGACAATCCTTTCAGAAACTGTCATTTGTCTGTTCCTGGGCTGACTGCAACTCACCTGCAATCATTTATAATTAATGATTATGTTTCCCAGATGGAAGGGGAAAAAACATGTAATCAACATCCCACTGAAAAAAAGATTGCTTTTACTTTTAGTTTTCTGTTTTTCTGACTAGTTGAGATTTAAGATTAAACTGGGTATAAGAGAAAAAGTATTTGAAATAAAAGATTTGAAGATATGCAGTATTTCACAGTTTTTAGAGCCCAGAACTAAGAGATTTCAGGGGTTCAACTCTCTGATTCCTCACTGGTCAACTGTATGACCCTGGATAAATTAGGCATGTTTCAGTTTTCACATCTGTAAAATGGGGAGAACACTACAAGTTAGTGCATATACTAATACTGTTAGTAAAACTATGTAGCTTAGAGCCCCAATTTCCTCATCAATAAAAACAGATTTGATTAAGTAATCTTTATTTCTGAATACATTTTGGAAATTTTATGTTAAAATTAGTTACTTCTGAATACATTTTGGAAATTAGTTATATATGACAGGAAAAGTTTTTAAAATGATTTTTGACTATACCTGTCAGATAAATTTCATTCATAGTTAAATATTTATTAATGTTATTTAGTGATATCTATGTTTAAGTATTTATATTATATACTTATATATATAATGTATAAAATATATAAAATGTATATAAATATATAAAACTATATTACCATATAGTTATATTGCTATATTATGCAAATATCTATATAATAATATTTACTCCGCCCTAGCATGAAGTTAATGGCAAGAACACTGGAGTGGGTTGCCATTTCCTTCTCCAGTGCATGAAGGTGAAAAGTGAAAGTGAAGACACTCAGTCATCGTATAGGAAGGTATAAAATACAGGAGATAGGGTAAGGTATATTTGTAAGAGAAAATATTTAGAATTACTGTAAAGTAAAATAAAGTAAAAAAATAATAATAAAATGGATACCAACAAAAAAAAATAAAAGATGGAAAAAGAGAATGAAACAGAGAAAGACTACGTTGCTGATGAGGCAAGAGTGACTGGAGAAGGTGTGTAAGAAATGTCCCTGAGTAAACTGTTCTTCTGGGCATCTACTACTTGTAACTCTGAATAGCCCATACTTTAAATAATTAACAAAAATAACTAATTAATCCAAAAAATGTGGAGCTTTGGTAGACAGTTGAAGTTAGGTTGTTACCACCTTATAATAGACTGACTAGAAGATTTTTTTTTTTTAATAAGCTTCATGGTAACTACAAAACAAAAACCTATAGTAGATATACAGTAGATAAAGAGAAAGGAATCAAAGCAGTTAATAATCAAAAGGAAGACAGAAACAAAAGATCTCTGAAATATCCAGAAAGCAATGAACAAAATGGCAGTAGTAAGCACTTAGCAATAATCACTTTGAATTTAAGTAGATTAAATTCTCCAATCAAAAGACAGAGTGGATAAAGGGGTAAAGACCCAACCATATGCTGCCTACAAGAAACTCATTTCAGCTTTAAGGTTTTCTTACAGGTTTTAGGTGAAGCAATAAAGGATATTTCATGCAAGTGGAAATCAAAAGAAAAGAAGTTAGCTATATGTAATTAGACAAAACAGATTTTAAATAAGAAACTGTAACAAGAGACAAAGGTGTACATTATATATAATGATAAAGGACTAATTCATCAAGAGGATATAACAGTTGTAAATATGCATCAGTATGGGAGCATCTAAATACAAAAAGCAAAGGCTAATAGATTGGAAGGGAGAAACAATTATAGTAGGGACTTCAAAAACCCACTTGCAGAAACAGAAAGGTCATTGAAATAATCAATATGGGAAGAAACATTCTGAACTATACGTTAGACCAAGTAGGCCTAACAGACATACATCTAATAGCCAACAATAGCAGAATTCACATCCTTATCAAGTTCATACAGAATATTTCCTAGGATGGATCAAGTCCTAACAAATTTAAGAATACTGAAGTCGTATCGAAGATGTTTTCCCAATCAGTATGGTACGAAATGAGAAAGCAGTAACAGGAGGTAATTGGAAAATTCACAAACATGTGAATATTAAACAGTATGCTCCTGAGCAACTAATGGGTCAAAGAAGATGTCAGAAGTTGTCTTGAGACTAATGAAAATGGAAATACAACATATCAAAACATGGAGAGCACCAAAATCAGTATGAGAGGGAAGCCTGTAGCAATAAGTGCTTACTTATAGAAAAAATGAAAAGTCTCAATCTAACTTTACATCAAGACACTAAAAAAAAAAGAAGAAGAAGAAGAACAAACTAAGTCCACAGTTAGTAGAAGAAAGGAAATAGGATCAAAGCAGATAGGAATGAAATAGAGACTAGAAAGATAGTAAAAAAAAAAAATTCATGGTTTTTTTCTTTAATATGAACAGTATTGACAAATATTTAGCTAGAATATTAAAAAAAGAGAAGACTCAAATAAAACAAGATATTACAGAGGAATAATTGCAACTGATAACCACAGTAGTACAAGGGATTATGAGAGACTACTATAACAATTATATACCAACAAACTGGATAACCTAGAAGAAATGGATAAATTACTAGAAACATACTTAACCAAGACTGAATCATGAAGAAACAGACAATCTGAACATACCGACTACTGATAAGGTGATTGTTCTTTTGGGAGATTTTTGATTACTGATTCAGACTAAGACTAGATGGCTTCACTGGCAAAGTCTGTCAAACATTTAAAGAAGAAATAATGCCAATCCTCTTCAAACCCTTCCAAAAAATTAAAGAAGAGGGAACACTTCCAAATTCATTTTACAAGGCCAAAACCAGATGAGAACCAAAACCCAAACCCAGAACCAACCAAAGCAGATACCAAAACCAGATGGGAACCACCAAAAGAAAAGAAAATTATAGGCAAATAACGTTGAGAAACATAATTGCTAAGATACTCAACAAAACATGAGCAAAACAATTAAGCTGAACACTATTAAAAGGATCACAGACTGTGCTCAAGTATGAATTAATCTTGGGGAATGGCTGTGTGTGTGTGTGCTAAGTCATTAAGTCATGTCTGACTTTTTGTGACTGAATAGACTGTAGCCTGTTAGGCTCCCCTGTCCATGGGATTTTCCAGGCAAGAATACTGGAGTGGATTACCATTTCTTCCTGCAGGGCATCTTCCTTACCCAGAGATTGCACCTGGGTCTTTTGCATGTCCTGCTCTGAGAGGCAAATTCTTTACCACTGCTCCACCTGGGAGCTCGTAAGGATGGCTACATGTCCACAAATAAAGCAATGTGATATACCACTTTAAGAACTGAAGGATAAAAACATAATTACCTAAATAAATGCAGAAAAAGTGTGTGATAAAATTCATCATCTAATCATGATCAAAACATTCAAATTAGATATAAAAAAAAGCACATCAACAAATTATAATGATAAGCCCATAGTTAATATACTCAGTGGTGAAGTTTTCCCTTTAAGATCAGGGCCAAGGTAAGGATGGCCCTTGTTCATAACTTTTATTCATAACTATTATTCAACATAGTGCTGGGAGTCCTAGCTAAAGCAATTAATAGGAAAAAGAAGTAAAAGTCATCCAAATAAGAAAGGAAGAAGTAAAATTGTCTCTGTAGATGACATTATCTTACATATAGAAAACTCTGAAGACTCCACCAAAAAATCTGTTAGAATTGATAAATGAACTCAGTTAACTGCAGGATACAAAGTCATCATATAAGATAAATTAATGGCATTTCTATTCTATATAAGCAAGCCANAAAGGAAGAAGTAAAATTGTCTCTGTAGATGACATTATCTTACATATAGAAAACTCTGAAGACTCCACCAAAAAATCTGTTAGAATTGATAAATGAACTCAGTTAACTGCAGGATACAAAGTCATCATATAAGATAAATTAATGGCATTTCTATTCTATATAAGCAAGCCACCAAAGGAATAAATTAAGTAAACAATGCTATTTATAATAGCATCAAAAAGAATAAAATAATTAAAATTACATTGAACCAAGAAAGTAAAATATCTGTACACTTACATAAGATGCTAATAAAGGAAATGGAAAGAAACAAGTGAAAATATGGAAATATATCTCATACTTAAGACTAGAAGAATATTGTTAAAATTAATAGCATGAAAAATGATCTACAGATTAAATGTAATATAAAATTTTGAAACTCAATAACATAAAGTAAAACTGAGAAAAACAAAAAATCACCAAAATTAAAAATGATCAAAAGATCTGAACAGATACTTTTTTCCAAAAAAAAAAAAAAAGACATACAGCTGGCTGGTAGAGATTTGAAAGGTGCTCAACATCACTAATCATCAGAAAATGCAAACAAAGACCACAGTGAGATGTTAACATGTTAGGATGCCTATCATCAAAAAGACAAATAAAAAGACAAGAGATAACAAATGCTGGCAAGGATGTAGAGAGGAGGAAACTTTTGTACACTTCAGTGGGAATGTAATTTGGTATAGCCATTATGGTAACCAAACGCAGCTTGCTCAAAAAATTGAAAAGAGAACTACCATACGATGTGGGAAAGAATCTGCCGGCAGATGCAAGAGACGCAGGAGACATGGGTTCAATTCCTGGTTCGAGAAGATCCCCGGAAGGAGAAAATGTCAACCCACTCCAGTATTCTTGCCTCAAAAATCCCACGGACAGAGGAGCCTGGCGGGTCGCAAAGAGTCCGACATGACTGAGTGACTGAGCGCGCACCCTGGGATACAACACTCCTACTTCTCTTTATATATCCAAAGAAAATGAAATCTCTATCTGGAAGAGTTACCAGACTCGTTATGTTCAGGGTAGCACTATTCACAAGAGTCAAAATGTGGAAACAAATGTCTGTTGATAGATGAATGGATAGGGACAATGTGCTATGTGTATGCACACTCACAATGGAATATTATTCGGTCTTAGAAAAAGAAGGAAATCTCGCCATTAGTGACATATAGATGAAATTAGGGGACATTATCCTAAATGAAATAACTCGGACAGAGAAAGTCAAATAATATACGGTATCGCTTATTTGTCAATCTTAACAACAATAACAAAATAAAAACAAATGCACCCATAGAAACAGAGTAGAATGGCGGTTGCCAGCGGTGAGAGGTGGGGAAAAATGGATAAATGTTGTTCAAAGGGTACAAACTTTCAGTTATAAGATGAATAAGTTCTGAAAATCTAATGTACCTGGTGACCATATTTAATAACATGTATTTATACTTGAAATTTGCAAAAAGCATAGATCTTTTTTTTTTTTTACACGAACTCCCAAACATGAACCCCCCTCCCACCTCCCACCCCACATCTTCCCTCCAGATCACCCCCATATCTTGACCATTCTTTCATACACAAAACTGTATAAGGTGATGGATTTAGTTAACTTGATTGTGGTAATCATTTAAAAATGTATATCAGATAATTACCTTTTCCACTTTAAACATATTATGACGTTGTCAATCATA
>SJYX01002180.1:398489-444537 GCA_006410675.1 Oreotragus oreotragus | reverse complement strand
GATGCTTCCTAAGGCCCACTTGACTTTGTTTTCCAGGATGTCTGGCTCTAGGTGAGTGATCACACCATCATGGTTATCTTGGTCATGAAGATCTTTTTTGTATAGTTCTTCTGTGTATTCTTGCCACCTCTTCTTAATACCTTCTGCTTCTGTTAGCTCCATACCATTTCTGTCCTTTATGAGCCCATCTTTGCATGAAATGTTCCCTTGGTATCTCTAATTTTCTTGAAGAGATCTCTAGTCTTTCCCATTCTATTGTTTTCCTCTGTTTCTTTGCATTGATCACTGAGGAAGGCTTTCTGATCTCTCCTTGCTATTCTTTGGAACTCTGCATTCAGATGGGAATATTTTTCCTCTTCTCCATTTATTTTAGCTTCTCTTCTTTTCTCAGCTATTTGTAAGGCCTCCTCAATCACTTTGGCTTTTTGCATTTCTTTTTATTGGGGACAGATTTGACCACTGCCTCCTGTACAGTGTCACAAACCTCTGTCCATAGCTCTTCAGGCACTCTGTCTATGAGATCTAATCCCTGAAATCTATTTCTCACTTCCACTGTATAATCATAAGGGATTTGATTTAGGTCATATCTGAATGGTCTAGATATTTTCCCTACTTTCTTTCAATTTAAATCTGAATTTGGCAGTAAGGAGTTCATGATCTGAGCCACAGTCAGCTCCTGCTCTTTTTTACCAACTATAAAGAGCTTCTCCATCTTTGGCTGCAAAGACTGTAATCAATCTGATTTTGGTATTAACCATTTGGTGATATCCAAGTATATTTTAAACTTTATTAACAGCTCCGAGTCTTCCAAAGCAGTTTCACTAATTTACATTCTAGTAATAGTGCGTGAGAGTGGCAGTTTTTGTTCACCATTTAGTATTGTCAGGGTTTTTTTGTTGTTGTTTTTTCCGTTCTGGTGGATACATGGTATCTCACCATGCTTTTAACTTGCTTTTCCTGATGATAAACGGTATTGAACATCTTTTCATATTCATGGTGTGCCATTTAGATTGATCATTTCTTTTATAAAGTGTCTTGAAATCTTCTGCTATTTTAAAAATAGGGTTATTGCTCTTTTCTATCATTGTATGGATTTTCTTTATATATTTTTGACATGAGTCCTTTGTCATACTTTTGCAGTACAACTTTGCATTGCCTTTTGACTTTCTTAATGATGTCCTCTAATGACCATAAATTCTTCATTTTAATTTTAATCAGTCTTATTCTTTTACAGGAGTCCTCTTGTGTCCTGTGTAAGGAAACTTTGCCTATCCCAGGCTCATGAAGATCTTGTCTTGTGTTATCTGCTAAACTGTGCTATCCGTTAGGGTTGCCACTAGCCAGATGTGAGTATTTNCCATAAATTCTTCATTTTAATTTTAATCAGTCTTATTCTTTTACAGGAGTCCTCTTGTGTCCTGTGTAAGGAAACTTTGCCTATCCCAGGCTCATGAAGATCTTGTCTTGTGTTATCTGCTAAACTGTGCTATCCGTTAGGGTTGCCACTAGCCAGATGTGAGTATTTAGATTTAGATGAATGAAAACGCAATGCAACCCAGGCTAATTTCCTCCGATGCTGCATTTCAAGCGGTCAGTGCAGTGTGTGGCTCGCACACAATGACTTTCCCATTTTCACAGAAAGTTCGACTGGACGGCACCGATCCAGAAGGTCTGTGGCCTTCCTGTTCAATAGCTATCCATAATCCACCTGGAACTAACTTCTTTTTGTATAATGTGAGGTTGGTCCATTAAAGCTTTTATTGGGTCCACTGATAGGCTATCTGGCAACCAGGACTATTCACATGAAATTCTACCTGGGGGGGAAATACACCACGGAGATTTTGGTGCTTGTTTTGGCAGCTAGTGTTGCTCACCTTAAAAAATAGAATCTACAGTCTCACTTCTAATAAAAATTCTAATAATAAAATCTACAGGTCTCCATCTTCTGTCCTTTCCTAACCTTTGGTTTTGGAGTGTGATTTCTTCTGGTTTAGGACTTCTAATTCATACCCTCCTTTTTCTTCCTTCTCACCAACTAAATTTCGATTCCTTGGAACTCCATTTGTAGACCTTCCTCCCTTCCTTGGACCTTTGAAATGAGAGGTGCCTATATTCACACAGAAACACAAACGCTCAAGAAGGATAAAGTATTTTTTCTTGAGCATCTCCTATGTTTAAACTTCTCTTCACCAATGTCTAACTCTTACCAGGTTTCATAAGAATACTATCCTACAACTCCTTAACATGATTGATTCCACAGAATATGACCTGAGCATTATAGACACGTTAATGCCTCCCATAGAATTTATAGGTTGAAAAACAATCCCAAGACCTGCCTCTCATGCTGCTGCTGCTGCTAAGTTGCTCCAGTCATATCCGACTCTGTGCGACCCCAGAGATGGCAGCCCACCAGGTTCCCCATCCCTGGGATGCTCCAGGCAAGAACACTGGAGTGGGTTGCCATTTCCTTCTCCAGTGCATGAAAGTGAAAAGTGAAAGTGAAGTCACTCAGTCGTATCTGACTCTTCACGACCCTATGGACTGCAGCCCACCAGGCTCCTCTGTCCATGGGATTAGATACCTCTTTAATTGGAAGCTTTTATGAACTAAAGACTTGACAGTGAAAGTGTAGTCTCTCAGTCATGTCCGACTCTTTGAGACCCATGGACTGTAGACCACCAGGCTCCCCTGTCCATGGGATTTTCCAGGCAAGAATACTGGAGTGGGTAGGTCATTCCCTTCTCCAGGGGATCTTCCTGACTCAGGGATCGAACCCAGGTCTCCTGCATTGCAGGCAGATTCTTTACCATCTGAGCCACAGGCAGTATTTACAACATAAATCTGTATGAAAAGAGAAGTCCCATTTCCCTAGAGGAGGCAGGATCATAGGCTTCAGAAGGGCAGAGGCTGCCCACTTGGGCCAGTGCTGGAGCAGAGTTCTACGGGTTCCTTGGGATCCAGTGGTTACATGAGGCTGACACTGGCAGATGGATCACAAAGGCTAGGCAAAGGAGAAGGGTGGTCAGTCAAACATGGGACACTAAATTCATCTTCCGGCATCCTAGGTCAAGCTCTCCATCAGTAAACCCTGAAATACGGATCTGTGTGCAAGGGATTTATTAAAGAAATGGCCCTAAGACGTGGAAAAAACAGCTGAAGGAAGAAGTCACAAACTACCACAACAACTTCAAGAAAAGTCCCAGCCTTGGTCTGACCCCACGGAGGAGCTCTGGAGTGTGAATTACTCACACTTGCTTGCCCACGGCAAGCCAGCTGGGCTTTTGTGCTCTTGCACCAGCATCAGCCAGTGACTGAAAGCTGCAGGTGGTGACAAAGAGAGGCGGCAGGAGGCAGGTGCAGAGCCAAGCTCCCAGGCCCGCCAGCAGCCTGCCCACGTGGCCGAAAGGGCTTCAGTAGACCGCACTCCACCTCTAAGGTGAGTTATGCACAGGTACAGGTCATTAGAAGAAAAGACACAGGAAAGCAGAGAAATGGGCACCCTGAAACCATGAAGTGATCCGGGGGCCCAAGAGGAGTACCTCCAGCGTCCGCATGTTAGCCTTAAGCACAAGTGCAAGCATAACGGTGCGGGACAAAGCCAGAGGTCAGTGATGCAGAGATAGTCCATGAAGGAGCCAGATCAGCTCGGCTCAGTCGCTCAGTCGTGTCTGATTCTGCGACCCTGTGGTCGCAGCACGCCAGGCCTCCCTGTCCTCACCAACTCCCGGAGTTCACTCAAACTCATGTTCGTGGAGTCTGTGATGCCATCCGACCATCTCATCCTCTGTCGTCCCCTTCTCCTCCTGCCCTCAATCCCTCCCAGCATCAGGGTCTTTTCTCATGAGTCAGCTCTTCGCATCAGGTGCCCAGAGTAAGTATTGGAATTTCAGCTTCAGCATCAGTCCTTCCAAAGAACACTCCGGACTGACTTCCTTTAGGACTGACTGGTTGGATCTCCTTGCAGTCCAAGGGACTCTCAAGAGTCTCCTCCAACACCAAGAGACAGTGTTCGTGGAGTCTGTGATGCCATCCGACCATCTCATCCTCTGTCGTCCCCTTCTCCTCCTGCCCTCAATCCCTCCCAGCATCAGGGTCTTTTCTCATGAGTCAGCTCTTCGCATCAGGTGCCCAGAGTAAGTATTGGAATTTCAGCTTCAGCATCAGTCCTTCCAAAGAACACTCCGGACTGACTTCCTTTAGGACTGACTGGTTGGATCTCCTTGCAGTCCAAGGGACTCTCAAGAGTCTCCTCCAACACCACAGTTCAAAAGCCTCAATTCTTTGGCACTTAGCCTTCTTTATGGTCCAACTCTCCGTCTTTATACTGGGTGATGCCGCTGAGCGTGACTGAGTTGGTCTGGACTACAGGTACAGACTCAGAATAGACCATTGGATGATTTGTTTTGATTGACTACATTACTTAAATTTTCTGAGTAATTCTTCTGCATGAAATTTCTACAATTTTTCCTTCCTCCTTATATCCACACCCTCCCTCCCTTGTTCCTTCCTTGCTCCCTTCCTTCCTTCTCAAATATCTTTGCCTGTCACCACGGATCAGATACAGCCTGAAGGATGAAATGAGTGAGGCTGACATCATCTCTGCCCTCATGGAGCTTACTGATTAGTACAAAGAAACAGAAGTGTAGAGAGGCAAAGGAGCTTGCCTTAAGCCCCACAGCTAGAGAGAGGCTGAGCGAGCAGCTCAGCCCAGGTAACTAGGTCCCACCCCAGGTGCTTTTACTCCAGTTGTCTCTCTAGAAGATGTAAAGAGTCAAGTCACCCAATGCAATATAGAAGCAATGGCTACAATTTTCTTCCTCCCTAAAACGCTTTCTTGGAATGGTGGGAGAGAAAAGTCAAAAGAATTTAATTATCTTATTAGCAATTTTGAGAGAGGTGTTACTTTTTAATTAAAAAAAAAAAAGTTCTAAAACCTGAGCAAAAATTTAAAATCAAATCCAACTTTTGTGTCGAGAGCACCAGGCTAAAAGACCATCCTTTCCCTTTTATAAACAACGTTCACAGGCTGTGAGAAGACTTGGTAATAGGTGTATAATTTCACTGATCCTTTAGAAACATCTGAAACGTGGAAACACCAGAGAGCTGGCTTAGAATAGATCCCCTGCCTTGGCTTGTGGTCATTTCAAGACAGATTCCCAGAGTTAATTATGCTTTCCTGTAAAATGTGGCATTAATTGTAAGCATGGAGTGTTAAAATGGAACGTATAATACGCTACTCAGATGGTCTGCTGTTGTTTTTTTCCCCAAATAAGTGTACAGCACATGCTGCCCCTGTAATGGTGTTAATTATTTATCACTCTATGTGGAGAAAATATCAATTATAATAAAATGTAAAAGGGTTATTAGCATTTTTGAGTACTAAATAAAGTGGAAGTTTTGAGATCAATATGATGAATATATTAAGTTAAAATTCTCTTTTGCCCTAACAGTTGATAAGATTTTATGGACCAATCTCTCAAAAAAGTTATAAAGATTTTTAAAAGAAATATATTAAATAAAAATAAAAGCTATTAAAGAAGGTAATTTTAAATATTTAATGATATAATTACATCTTATTAATGTAACATTCTTTATTTTTCAGCTTAAAAATTCACAGGATTGTCATCTCTTTCATCTTAATCAGACACTGCGCTTGTTGTAATTATTTGTTATGTATTTTCATTAACGTTTGATGAATATTAATGGCTTGAAATAAAAAAAAATTTTTTTCTTTAGCTATGATGATTAACAGGGGCTACTTCACAGCTACAAGCCAGAGCGTGGAAGGAAATGGGGCGCTGTTCCCCCGACTCTCCTAGGCCAAGGGCCGAGTGCCATGAGAAAGGGCTAAACGTTCCACCTCCTGCTCCTCAGTGTCCAGGACCGTGGCTTTGCATTGCCTGGGGGAACTAGTCTCAGCCTCATCTTGGAGGCAGAGGGCTCAGAGGGGCATTGTTACTAGATTCAAATCAGCTTCTGGTGCCTCTCTTTTAGTTTGCTGCAAGTTGCTGAACCCCCGGAGCCTCAGGTTCTTGATCTATAAAATGAGAATCACACCTTTTTTTTTTTTTTTTTTTAACAGAGTAGCTGTGAGAATAAGAAAGAGTAAATATATAGCACCTGACTCAGAGGAGATGCTGAATAAGGAAAAAATAATAATCTGATGCTTGAGTGCTTGAAATGATGGGAAAGAAGATGTTAGTGTGGGTTCTGACTCAGTTTGGCTGGAGAAAGAACAAAGTAATTTGGTATATCCAATAACACAGTTATTTTCAAAGAGCATGCATTAAAAATGAGTGAGAACTTGTATTCTACAAAACATACCTTAGGAAAATTAAAAGACAAGCCACAGACCAGAAGAAAATATTTGCACATCAAATTTCTGATAAAGGACTGTTTTCAGAATATATCAAGAACTTCCACAACTCAACAAGGAGACAAAATTTCAGTTAAATAGTAGGCAAATGTTTGAATAGATGTTTCAACTAAGAAGACACAGAAATGGCCAAAATGCATGTGAAAACGTGCACAGCAGCATTAGTAATTACGAGAATGCTAATTAAAACCACTCAATTGGTCCGACTCTTTGCAACCCCATGGACTGTAACCTCCTGGCTCCAGGCTCCTCTGTCCATGGGATTCTCCAGCAAGAATGCTGGAGTGGGCTGCTACGTCCTCCTCCAGAGGATCTTCCCAACCCAGGGATTGAACCCAGATCTCCCACATTGTAGGCAGAGTCTCTACCGTCTGAGCCACCAGGGAAGTCCAGGTAAAACCACTACGCCTTAAAATAGTGGTAATCTGAAAGGAAAACAGTCCACGTGTCAGTGAGGATGTGGAAAAATTGGAAAGCTCACGTACTTCTGGAGGGAATGTAAAACGGTTCAGCCACTTTGGAAAACAGTTTGGCAATCTGTTGGAACTTACCATATGACCCAGCAATTCCACTCCTAGGAATCTACCCAAGAGAATCCTGTCTACCTCTCCTCTAATTGCAGTATCTGTCATCCTACCTTTAATGTTTTTTTCTCATCTATTCACTCCTAATTCCCTAGAGCCTCAGAGAAGGAGGTTTAAAAAATGGTTGGATTTACATGTTAATCATAAATAAGATCAGTGAAAAGCAAAGACAGTTTCACTCATCATTGAGTTATTTCCAATTTATTCTCCCTTTATATATCAATTCTATTTCAGGATTAAATTACAGAATTTTCCCCTTTATAGGCACAATGTTCTGCACCCAAGAAAGTACACAGGAAACTTACTCAACAACATATATCAATCACGATACTATAATATAGAGAGATAAATGAGGTCATGACCTTGACACCAGTCTAAAGGGATGAACTGTCTCTCTAGCTAACTGCATGTTGAACTTTTGGCAAACTCCATATTTAAATGATAGTGATCTTAGTGCTTTCAACTTCATAAATGCCTTAACTTTCATAATTTTTTTCTAACAAAAACTGTATAGAGTTCCTTAACTGCCTTGAGTTTTAAATTACTCATTAACGAAAAAGCACATGCCGGAAAGTTCAGTGTTGAGCCTTGGTTGCTCAGGGTATGCCATTAGAGATTGTGTAGGTTTCATTAAGTGAATCGATATGTGTAAGAAGATGTGTGTGCACTGTATACAAGGGGGCAGGGAGTGGAAGTAGGTAGCGTTGTCTTATCATCGACACCCTTGTACGACACAAATCACAGCTTTCCAAGAAACCTTCACACTGAATCAAATTCACAACACAGCCCCCACACACAAGTCTGGTTCAAGGGACTTGTGAGAGAAGGAGGGGATGAGTGAGTAGCTGATACTTTCTGATGCCAGGAAAGAGGGTGTACCACGGGAGAGCAGAGGCGACAGATGCCGTCCAGACTAAGAAGAAAGGCACGCTACGGCGGCCCGCCTCATCTCTGAAATGCTTCGATGGGATGATTCTCCATGTGTGACCACAATTCTACTAGTAGCCTCTGTATCACAAGATATTTCTAGCCCCTGTAAGGCTGCAGAAGGCCTCATGGGAGGAAAGCGTAAAGATGGAGTGGGGAGAGAGAACAGCAACCGTGGATGGAGCAAGTGAACTACATTCGACCAATACTGTTTACACAGGACACAGTGGCATTGGATCATGTTTTAAAGACGTGGCTTTGACTCCTTTTTAATTATGAAGGATAAAATAAAATTGAGTGACTGAGAGGAATAAATAGATGATGAAGTATCAAGGGCTTTTATATAGAAGCTCCTTATTAAAATGACTGTCTCCTTCAACTGTTTAATCTAATTTCTGCAAGGCAGGTTTTCACTTGTTCCGCTCACATAAATGCGCAGGTATTAGAGGCATTATTAAGACACCATGCAGTTCACGCCCTGAGCTCGAAAACCTGCTTTAACCCTTGCAATGCTCAGGGCACCAACTTCCCACTCCCGGTGTCCACTTCTCCCCTTTCTGTTCACCTTCTCCCACGGAAACTTAGAGCATCTGGCTGACTTCTGGACTGAATTTTAACACTATACATAAGCCTTCCCTGTGATCTCCTCTATGTGATATGTAATTCCAATCCCTAACGTTATCTTTACTTAGGCACCCTCTCTAACCAACGTCCTGGTCTCAATTCAGTTCAGTTCAGTTCAGTCGCTCAGTCGTGTCCGACTCTTTGCGACCCCATGAATCGCAGCACGCCAGGCCTCCCTGTCCATCACCATCTCCCGGAGTTCACTCAGACTCACGTCCATCGAGTCCGTGATGCCATCCAGCCATCTCATCCTCGGTCGTCCCCTTCTCCTCCTGCCCCCAATCCCTCCTAGCATCAGAGTTTTTTCCAATGAGTCAACTCTTCTCATGAGGTGGCCAAAGTACTGGAGTTTCAGCTTTAGCATCATTTTAGCAAATACAAGAAGATTAATTCTCAGTTCCTATCTTCAGAATACTTAGATCCATGAGTCTATGATTTAAAAAACTCACCCCACCCTAGTGACCATATAATTTATTGTCCAAACCAGGACTTTTTAAAATGTGAAAGCATATACTATTAGTTATACAAGGAAAATAGCTTTACAACAAGAATGTCTTAGACAAACAGTCACCCTGGGTATGGGTGTACAGGTCGGAAAAGCTGAAGAGATTTAGAGG
The DNA here is from genome assembly GCA_006410675.1 of Oreotragus oreotragus. Classification (NCBI taxonomy): domain Eukaryota; kingdom Metazoa; phylum Chordata; class Mammalia; order Artiodactyla; family Bovidae; genus Oreotragus; species Oreotragus oreotragus. Next base: position 435,409 of record SJYX01002180.1, on the reverse strand, counting down.
ACCCAGACATTCCCACTGTCTGGTTGGAATCCCTCTTCCAGTCTTGATGTCTTTATTATGGATAACTGCTAAGTCATAACGTTTTCAGATGGAGTCCGCAGCTCAATAAACATGGATTGCAAGTGAGGTTATATACTTTGTACAGGGCATCACGTGAGGTCGGGTACACAGGTTTAACCTGAAACTCACACAAGTTGCTTTTGCCGTTCTCTGCATTTTGTTAGTCCTCACCTCATGTTGTCCTTCTTCCAGTTATGTCTTTCCTGGACATTTTTATCAAGGTCCCCATCAGATGCTCCTCCTACATGGAGCATTTCTTGTTGGCTAGAACAGCTTTCCCCCAGGCAGTGCTGAAACTGCATGTCCTCCTGGTGGTCTCCCCCTACTCCACCCTTGAGTACAGGTATTTACTCGTGGGTATATCACTCCTCTTAAACTTCAGGTTCCACCTCATGGTAGCCGCTTCACATGGCACCAGTATTCACATCTCCCGTATAGGCCTTTCCTCACCAGACCCACACTAAACAGAACTGGTGTGTCACCAGTGAGACAGTGCAGAAAGAGCCGACTGTGACCCCTAGACCTGCTCATGAAGGGCACAGAGGCGTCCTCCTACGCTCTGCTGAATCACTGGTCCTGGGAGAAGCCAGGTGCCGTGTCACGAGGACGGTCAGGCATCCCTCTGAAGAGGTCCACGTGGGGTAGAAATGAAGCCTCCTGCCGATAGCTAGCTGTAAGATGTCAGGGGTACGGTGAGCCTCCGTGGAGGCAGACCTAGCTTCACGTATGCCTTCAGATGTCTGTGGCCACAGAAGATAGTCTGACTGCAAACTTGTGAGAGAGCTTGACTCAGAAGTACCGTCGGCAATGCTGCTCCTGAATATCTGACCTACAGAACCTGTAAGATAGTCAATGTTTATTTAAGCCATTGAGTTTGGGGGTAATTTGTTAAGCAGCAATAGATAGGTAATATAATGATGGCTGAAAATGTTTATATATCTGCCCCGTGCGAAGCCTGGTCACCAGAAGACTGGGTGTGCTCTAAATATTAACATTTGTTGGGTTGGACTGAGTTGAGGTGATTTATGCTCTACAGTTGAGCACTCAGTTTAGACATGAAAATGCCTCTTAGGAGAGCAGGCCCTGCCTGAGCTCTCAGGGACAATCCACTCACGTAGGAGTAGGCATTTGTCCCTAATAATAGCTAAGCTTTTTTTTAAGCAGTTCCTAAATGCAAAGCTTTAAATATATTATTCTCATATCATCTTCACAAAATCTCAGTTAGCTATTACTGTGCCCACTTGCCAGACAAGAAAATTAAGACAAATTAGCTACCTTACCATTAACAAATAGTTGAACAAATAGTGAGATTGTTAAACAAATAGCTTAACGTTTAGTGAGATGATTAACAAATAGTGAGATTGGGAGCTGGGAACTCGAGCAAAGATTCCAAAGATCACAATCTTTCCAAAGATCCCAAAGATTGATGTTGCATCATCTTGCTTACCAGAAGACTCAGTCAATCAATCAGACTTTGAAGTTATTTCAGTAACAATCTCAGAGTGATCTTTCTTAACTTTGTGATAAACTAAACTCTAGTCTCGAAGTGTAGACTCCAGACCAGCTGCATCCACATCTTCCAGTTGTTAGAAATGCAAGTTCTTAACAGAAAATGGATTATATTGCTATACAGCAAAAATGAACACAGCATTGTAAATCAACTATATCTCCATTTAAAAATAGAAATGAAATAAAAGAAATGCAAGTTTCCAAACTCATCCCAGACCCATTGCCTCAAAAACTTGGGGAGTGGGACCAAGCAAGTCTTAATAAGCCCTCCAGAGACTCTGATGCAGACTCAGCTTTGACAGTCACTGCTCTTGATTGGCTGCAGGTCAGGGGCTACTTGGTGAGTGACAGAAAAGGGAAACACGCAACATGAGCCTTGTATTTTTATCCTGATTTTGACTCTTTCTCAACTAGTTACCAGCTACCTGAGTCAATCATTTAACCCTTAGTAAGCTGAGTAACTGGACTCCTGAACTTGTGAGCAACTCCACCTCCCCCCCCCCAAAAAAAGGCAGGATGCCACTGAGAAAGATATGCAAATAGCAGGGTTGAGCATGCTTTGATGACATTTTCAGTATTCCTTGTTGAAGCAGCAAAGCCTTTAAGCAGGTAAGGGACTGTCCCCAGACTGAGGAATTTCCCAGTAAGAGATAGGACCCCTCTACCTTGGAAAACCCAAGTCTTAGTGAGGCTGAAAAAGTTCCTGGAGAGATTATTCACAAAGATTGGGCCCCAAGGAGGCTCATCAGACAAATACAGACATGCATGCAAACACACATGCAACATTCCTAAAAATGACTTATTTAGAGCAGAAATGTCACTAAACCTTTGACTACATAATGATATTGTTCTCCTAGGAAATAAATAACAAATATGTCCAGCCTAGAGGATCACCACATGAAACTCTTGGTTTGAATTCTGCGTGTTACATGGGAAATGATGACTTTTAAAACTTACTAAAATCCTGCTTAAATTTTGATAAGTTTGCTTGTATCTGTTTCCACACTTTCCTGTAGCTGCGGCTTTATGTTTTTCTTCTCCAGTTACTATGAATAACACACTCTCTTGCCTCATTCTTAATTTTTTTTAACAAGAAAGAAAAAAATTAAAAATGAAGTCAAAGTGAAAAACACTTCAATGTGCAATTGAAAGATTAGAAACGTAACAACAACAAATTCTAGGAAATGCAAGGTTTCGCCTACACTGCATGAACATTATTCTTTTGTTACTATTTAAGTACTTAAAAGTACTGTATAAGCCAAAAATAGCTCAAACATTATGACAATATTTCAGTAACAAATACCACATCAGGGATCCACTGAGGAACTTCCACAAAAGGCACAGAGTCGTTTGCTTCGCTTTTATTTATGGTAAGCAAAATCAGAGAAGAGTAAACTCTAGTCACCCTGGAAATTTAGTGACAATTCATTGAGGAATACCATCTCTCCTAGTTAGGAAAGCAGGGTTGGCTTTGCGTCTGCCTCTTAAGAATCATTGCTTTAGTAGCTCTCAAGAATATACTCTAATCCAATGCTTCCAAACTTTTGAAGTAGATAGGAATGGCCTGGGGTCTTGTGAATATGCAGATCCTAATTCTGAGCACCTGGCACAGGGCCTGAGCTTTCCTGTTGCTAGCCATCTCCCAGGTGATGCTGACATTCCTGGTCCCTGGACCACACTTTGAGTAGCAAAACTATGTTCTAGCTATCACCCCCAAGAGAGACAGTCTCTTCTCCAGGACAAACCATGCAATGAGAAGGATCTCCCCTACAATGACTTCTTGAGTCTAAAAGACACGGTAAAACCAAAACTCACTAAAGCTCATCGGCGAGCTCAGTAAAGCCGCAGAGTGTTGCGCTGTGGCTGCTGTTACTCAGCTCTTCAGCTGTGTCCGACTCTTTGTGACCTTATGGATTGCAGCCAGGCCTCCCTGTCCTTCCGTCTCCCGGAGGGTGCTCAGACTCATGTCCGTTGAGTCGGTGATGCCGTCCAAACCCTGTTGTCCCTTTCTCCTGCCCTCAGTCTTTCCCAGCATCAGGGTTTTTTCCCAGTAAGTCGGCTCTTCGGATCAGGTGGCCAAAGTATTGGAGCTTCAGCTTCAGCATCAGTCCTTCCAGTGAATATTCGGGGTTGATTTCCTTCAGGATGGACTGGTTGGATCTCCTTGCTGTTGCATTTCTGTACACTAACAACAAACATTCAGAAACAGAAGTTAAGGGAGCGATTGCATTTACCACTGCTCCAGAAAGAATAAAGTACCTAGGAATAAACTTATCTAAGGAGGTAAAAGATCTTTACTTTGAAAACTATAAGAATCTGACCAAAGAAATTGAAAACAGCACAAACAGATGGAAAGATATACCATGTTCGTGGATTGGAAGAATTAATATTGTTAAAATATCCACACTACCCAAGGCAATCTATAGATCCAGTGCAATCCCTACGAAAATATTAACCGCATTTTTCATATAAGTAGAATAAATAATTTTAAAATTTGTATGGAAACACAAAATACCCCCAAGTAGCCTACACAGTCTTTAGAAAGAAGAACAAAGCCGGAGGAATCATTCCACCTGACTTCAGACTATACTGAAATGCTGCAGTAATCAAAACAGTATGGTACTGGTACAAAAACAGACATATAGATCAACAGAACAGAATAGAAGGCCCAGAAGCAAACCCATGCACTCACAGTCAATCAATCTATGACAGAGGAGGCAAGAATATATACAGTGGAGAAAAGACAGTCTCTTAAGTGGTGCTGGGGAAACTGAACAGCTATGTGTAAAGAAAGGAAATTAGAATGTTCTCTAATACCATGTGTAAAAGTAAACTCAAAATGAGTTAAAGCTCTAAATATGAGTAGAAACCATACAACTCCTAGAGGAAAACACAGGCAAGATACTCTTTGACATACATTGTAGCAGTGGTTTTTTGAGTTTATCTCCTCAGGTAATGGAAATAATAACAAAACAAATGGGACCTAATTAAACTTAAAAGCATTTGCACAGCAAACCATCAGCAAAACAAAAAGACAGCCTACTGAATAGGAGAAAGTATTTGCAAGTGATGTGACCAATAACGGGCTAATAAACAGGTCGTATAACTCAACATCTAAAAGCGAACAACCTGATTTTAAAATGGGCAGAAGACCTGAATAGAAATTTTTCCAAAGAAGAAGTACTGATGACCAACAGGCACTTGAAAGATGCTCAGCATCACTAGTCATCGGGGAAATGCAAATCAAAGCTACCATGAGACATCACCTCACACCTGTTAGAACAGCTATTATCTAAGATAATAGAAATAACAAATGCTGGTGAGGGTGTGGAGAGAAGGGAACCCTCATACACGGTTGGGGGTAATGTAAATTGGTGCAGATACTGTGGAAAAAAGCATGGAGGTTCCTCAAAAATTAAAAATAGAAATACAATATGGCCCATCAATTCTACCCCTGGGTGTATATCCCAAAAAAAAGCAAAACAATACTAATTGGAAAAGATTCAGGCACCCCAGTGTTCATAGCTGTATTATTTACAATTCCCAAGATAGGGACTTAGAACGCACACATGCATGCAAGATGGGGAAGCAACGTACATGTCCATCAGTAGATGAACGGATAAAGAAGGTGTAGTAACATGCACACAATGAAATACTTCTCAGACACAGAAAAGAATGAAATCTCCCTGCAACATGGATGGACTCAGAGGGTACTGTGTTGAGTGAAATAAGTCAAAGAGAGACAAACACTATGGGCGTTGGGGTGCATGAATCTTTTCAGATGGGTAGGAAAGGATGAAACACACTCTTGCCGTGAACCCCACCCCAGTGCAGTGCCAGCTGTCACTGTCGCGTAACGCTGCAGCACCACACAATCGGTGGGAATCCTAAAGTCCCAGTTTCTCCCTGAGTAGTGAAGCTCCCAACCTAATGCCCCATCCTTAGGGTTGCCCCCCAAGGAACGGGCCCCAAATCATGTAGCTCAGAAAGCCAGCAGGGCCTGCATTCATGAGTCACACAGGAACACAGCAAACAGAGGCAGCTCTTAACAGACACACAAGCACTCGTGAAGCTACTCCCTCGGGGCTCAGTGCAGAAGCAGCAGCTGCAAACACCCGTCTCTCAGACTGTCTCTGGAAGTGGTCTTAACACACGCTTCCACCTGCAGCTTCTAAGGAGCCTGTGCCCCTCTTTGAGATGGCTGGGTCTTGGCACACATTGCTAACTCCAAGCCCCTCTCTGAGATGGCTGGGTCTTGGCACACATTGCTAACTCCAAGCCCCTCTTTGAGATGGCTGGGTCTTGGCACACATTGCTAACTCCAAGCCCCTCTTTGAGATGGTTGGGTCTTGGCACACATTCAGCTGCTAGGAGCCACTGAGAAGAAAGACTGCATCTTGGACAAACCCAGAGGTTTGAAAGACAGCTAAGAACTAGAACAGGGTTGAAGGATAAGTTTCATCTCCTACACAAGATCACTTCTTCAAGGCTGGGAATGAAAATCCATAGGGCAAAATATTAACAGTTTAAAAGGGAAAAAATAGACAGCAATATAACAATACAGGGGTATTTCAATGTTCTACTTTCAACAATGGATAAATCATCTAAACAAAAATCAATAAGGGAAAAACAGGATTTAAATTACACTGTAGACCAGATGGATCTAACGGACGTACAGAATATCCCATCCAACAGCAGAAGAATACATATTCCTCTCAGGCACAGATAGAACATTCTCTGAAAGTTCAAATGGTTAAAACAACTCTAAGTGCATTAAAATTGATTGAAATTATAACAATTTATAACAATTTCAATGGTATGAAGATTGAAATAAAAAGGAAAACTGGCAGATTTATAAATATGTGATCATTAAACAACATGCTTCTAAACCACCAATAAGTCAAAGGAAAATTCAAAGGAAAATTTTAAAATATCTTGATATAAATGAAAATGGAAATACAATCTGAGATGCAGCAAAAGCAGTTCTAAGAGGGAATTTTATAGCAATAAATGCCTCATTAAGAAAAAAGAAAGATATGAAATAAACAACCTAGCTATACACCTCAATGAACTAGAAAAAGAAGAACAGACTAAGCCCAAAATTAGTAGAAGGAAGGAAATAAATTAGTGACTAGAAAATTAATAGTAAAGCTCAAAAAAAGTAAGAGAAAATTCAAAGGAAAATTTTAAAATATCTTGATATAAATGAAAATGGAAATACAATCTGAGATGCAGCAAAAGCAGTTCTAAGAGGGAATTTTATAGCAATAAATGCCTCATTAAGAAAAAGAAAGATATGAAATAAACAACCTAGCTGTACACCTCAATGAACTAGAAAAAGAAGAACAGACTAAGCCCAAAATTAGTAGAAGGAAGGAAATAAATTAGTGACTAGAAAATTAATAGTAAAGCTCAAAAAAAGTAAGAGATGTTTTTTAAAAGCTAACAAAATTCACAAAATTTTTAGTTAAACTAACTATGGAAAAAAGAAAATTCAAATAAATAAAATACAAAATGAAAGACATTACAACTGATAGCACAGAATTTGATGCTAATAATCATAACAAACTACTAGGAATAACTAAATATCAATAAATTCGATAACTTATAAGAAATGGATAAACTTGTGGAAACATAAAACCACCAAGACTGACTTATGAAGAAATAGAAAATCCAAACAAACTAGATTAGATCAGTGATCATGACCTCCTAGACAAGAAGGACTTAGGGTCAGACAGCTTCACAGCTGCATGCAAACACTTAAAGGAGAAGTAATACCACCCTTATGGCAGAAATAGAAGAAGAACTAAAGAGCCTCTTGATGAAAATGAAAGAAGAGAGTGAAAAAGTTGGCTTAAAGCGCAACATTCAGAAAACGAAGATCATGGCATCTGGTCATTCCAATATTTTGGCCACCTGATGCGCAGAGCCATTTGACTAAATGGACCCGGCGATCTTGATTCCATCGTGTGGTTCATCTAGCCTGGCATTTCACATGATATATTCTGCATATAAGTTAAATAAGTAGGGTGAGAATATACAGCCTTGACATACTCCTTTCCCAATTTGGAAACAGTCTGTTTTTCCATATCCGGTTCTTACTGTTGCTTCTTGATCTGCATACAGATTTCTCAGAAAGCAGGTCAGGTGGTCTGGTATTCCCATCTCTTGAAGAATTTTCCAGTTTGTTGTGATCCACACAGTCAAAGGCTTTGGCATAGTCAGTAAAGCAGAGGTAGATATTTTTCTGGAACTCTCTTGTTTTGTCAATGATCCAACAGAGGTTCACAATTTGATCTCTGGTTCCTCTGCCTTTTCTAAATCCAGCATGAACATCTGGAAGTTCACAGTTCACGTATTATTGAAGCCTGGCTTGGAGAATTCTGAACGTTACTTTGCTAGCGTGTGAGAAAAGTGCAATTGTGTGGTAGCTTGAACATTCTCTGGCATTGCCTTTTTAGGGATTGGAATGAAAACTGACCTTTTCCAGTCCTGCGGCCACTGCTGAGTTTTCCAAATGTGCTGGAATATTGAGAGCAGCACTTTCACAGCATCGTCTTTTAGGATTTGAAACAGCTCAACTGGAATTCCATCACCTCCACTAGCTTTGTTCATAGTAATGCTTCCTAAGGCCCACTTGACTTCGCATTCCAGGATCTCTGGCTCCAGGTGAGTGATCCCACCATCATGGTTATCTGGGTCATGAGGATCTTTTTTGTATAATTCTTCTGTGCATTGTTGCCACTTCTTAATATCTTTTGCTTCTGTTAAGTCCATACCATTTCTACATATGTCAAACATATTCTTGTATATTTCACATATGTTACAATTTTTATTTGTCGATTATCATCTCAGTAAAACTAAAAAAAAAAAAAAGGATTTTTTCCTAAAAGCATCTAGAGAAGTGCAGAGTTGAGAAACCAAAAGCTGGATTCCCTGATCTGCTGCTAAGTCGCTTCAGCTGTGTCCAACTCCGTGACCCCAGGTCCAGTGTCCATAGCTATCCTCCAGGCAAGAATATTGGGCTGCCATTTCCTTTTCCAGCCATGATCCGTCTACCATATAATTCCATGAGTCCCACCTGCTGCTGCTAAGTCACTTCAGTCGTGTCCGACTCTGTGTGACCCCATAGACGGCAGCCCACCAGGCTCCCCCGTCCCTGGGATTCTCCAGGCAAGAATACTGGAGTGGGTTGCCATTTCCTTCTCCAATGCATGAAAGAGAAAAGTGAAAGTGAAGTCGCTCAGTCTGTCAGAGCTGGTAAAAATCTGGCTCTGCTTCTTCCTTCTTTCTCCAATCTTTTACGTCCCTTGCTGACTTTGTATCCCCTATCCTAGCCTGTTAAAAGGATGAAGAAGAAAACATGCCTGCAAAGGAAGAAAAGAAGCTGCATGTGACAGCGAGAAACAAGTGGATGTGCCAAAGCAACGAATCCTGGAGGTGCCACCTTGGCACCTGCCACAGACATGGAGTTTTTCTCTTCTCATTCTCATGAGATGAATTTTGGGGACGAGAGACTGTAACTTGAAGGACCCCTTCCTCTTGGTGCTCCACGATAAACCCTAGGTTTGTCAACAAATAAATTTGCCTTTGAGGGTGCTGACTCAATCGTGGAGGACTTAAACTGCTTATACAGAAAAGAAAATCACTCCCAATGTTCTCTGTTCCTAATGCCTTGGGTGGTGTTGCAAAACCCAAAACAACTCGGGTAACAGAACACAGGGAAGTCGGGGAGTTGTTTTTCCAAGATGTTTAGGACAAAATATAAATAAGGGTTTTTTTTGTTTTTGTTTTTTGTTTTTTTATGTTTTTCCTGAAAACATTTGGAGAGATGGTTGGATTCCCTGGTCTGTCTACCACATAATCCTATCCTAGATGTAATTGTATCTAGATCTAATTCTTACAGGGGCTGTCAATTTGCTCCAATGTATATGTATTTAAATGAACCAATCTCACAATTCCATACTCTGTGTCATTAATAACAAATTACTTGCAACACATCCTACAATCATGGAGCAATCAAGTCAGGATCCCAGGACCCCTGGGATCAAGTCATAATCCCATCTTTGACTTAAGAGGATACAGTTCAGTCCCCATTTAGAAAATGCCTTGTTAGACACATACTGTTGGCTTCTGATGATCCTTAACATGCCATCATTGTATATCGGAAGGGTCTACTTACTCTGGAGAGGATTCTATGGGCACTTCCCCACCCCATGGCTAATTTTTCCCAGCACAGTCACTTACCTGGAAGACGGCACTAGAGGAAAGTGTCCCCGGAAGTGGTCTCTGAGTACTCCCAAGGGACTATAAGATGCATCTCTTGGGTTTAATTAGAATTAACTCAGAGAAAAATCTCATTTCCCCTGTCAACAAGAAACATTAAGTGGACCAAGTGATATTAGACCGTTAAACTCAGAAGGAGAGTTTTCTGCAGGCTGGGTCACTCTGCACAGAAGGAGAGTTCTCTGCAGGCTGGGTCACTCTGCACAGATAAGATTATTCTTTGAGAAAAAATGCTTGGCCTGGGGCCACCAGGGCAGCTTGAGAAGACTCTTCCATGTCACGTTCATAAGCAGGAGATTCTGTGACCAAACCAAAAATGAGAAGAGATTTATGACAGAGTGTGATATCACAGAAACATCCTACAATCATGGAGCAATCAAGTCAGGATCCCAGGACCCCTGGGATCAAGTCATAATCCCATCTTTGACTTAAGAGGATACAGTTCAGTCCCCATTTAGAAAATGCCTTGTTAGACACATACTGTTGGCTTCTGATGATCCTTAACATGCCATCATTGTATATCGGAAGGGTCTACTTACTCTGGAGAGGATTCTATGGGCACTTCCCCACCCCATGGCTAATTTTTCCCAGCACAGTCACTTACCTGGAAGACGGCACTAGAGGAAAGTGTCCCCGGAAGTGGTCTCTGAGTACTCCCAAGGGACTATAAGATGCATCTCTTGGGTTTAATTAGAATTAACTCAGAGAAAAATCTCATTTCCCCTGTCAACAAGAAACATTAAGTGGACCAAGTGATATTAGACCGTTAAACTCAGAAGGAGAGTTTTCTGCAGGCTGGGTCACTCTGCACAGAAGGAGAGTTCTCTGCAGGCTGGGTCACTCTGCACAGATAAGATTATTCTTTGAGAAAAAATGCTTGGCCTGGGGCCACCAGGGCAGCTTGAGAAGACTCTTCCATGTCACGTTCATAAGCAGGAGATTCTGTGACCAAACCAAAAATGAGAAGAGATTTATGACAGAGTGTGATATCACAGATGGAGAAGGCAATGGCACCCCACTCCAGTGCTCTTGCCTGGAGAATCCCAGGGACGGAGGAGCCTGGTGGGCTGTGGTCCATGGGGTCGCTAAGGGTCGAACACAACTGAGTGACTTTACTTTCGCTTTTCACTTCCATGCACTGGAGAAGGAAATGGCAGCCCACTCCAGTGTTCTTGCCTGGAGAGTCCCAGGGACGGGGGAGCCTGGCGGGCTGCCATCTCTGGGGTCGCACAGAGTCGGACACGACTGACGCGACTCAGCAGCAGTGATATCACAGAAGGGTTCCAAAGGTTTGGCAGAAGGTTTTCTTCAAGATGATAGAGAAGAGTGTGTGTGAGTTAGAGAGTGGAGCTTTATAGGCTGAATTCACGCTAGAGAGCAGGAAGCTTCTTTTCCTAGAACTACGAGAACCCTGCTCCTTTCCCCCACTGGCTTTCTGTTCAAGCCCAAATTGGCAGGAAGATGCTAATCTAGGGGTCCTGACGTGATGTGCTCCATGATTGTAGGGTGCGTTGCAAGTAATTTGTTATTAATGACACAGAGTATGGAATTACGAGATTGGTTCATTTAAATACATATACATTGGAGCAAATTGACAGCCCTTGTAAGAATTAGATCTAGATACAATTACATCTGAGACTTGGGATTAAAGACAGCACAGGACACAGCCAAGGACCACAACTAAAGACTGGCCCACTCACTGTACATGTCATATCAGGGAAGGTTAGAAGCTTTATGCCTACTTCTAAGAGATGCTATGTACTCTCTTGAAGGTCCCTATCTTTAATTTATCCTTAAGATAAACCAATTCTCTCACAACTCAAGAGGTATATTCAGTCACACCTTCAACAGTCCTAGAGGTATCTCTATATCAAAAGCCAGTCCAATAATTAATACCAAGAAGGACCGAGTGGGAAGCATAGAAAAATGTTAATAATGACTGTACCTGTGATAGATAAATGCCACAGATCTCAAAAGCTGACTTTTCATTCACACAGTAGCCCAAGGTTGGAATTCAGCTGGCCTTCCTCCCTGTGTTCATAATTCTAGGTTTATTCTATCTTCAGCTGCCAGTGTCTTCAATACAAGGTCCCGCAGCAGGGGAAAGAGAAAGTGGAAAAGGCACACGTGTTCTTAACTGCATCAGCCAGAAGTGACCCTATCGTCTCCATTTTTATTTCATTCATAAGAATAAGTCACATGTACACATTTAAATGCAAAGTGGTCTAGGAAATAGGGACTCTCTCCAGGAGATGAGCAGAAACAACTCTACTCCGTAAAGGGAGGGCACACGTGTTTGGGAGACTGTCTCCATCTCTGCCAGGAACTCCAGGAACACTAAAAAGGGTGAGAAAGCTGCACACTATTTTTCTCAGCTATTCTGAAGATCAGAGCATCGTGATGAAATTTAAATAAATCAGAGGGACCATACAAGGATTCTGAATCTGGAGCTGGCTTATCAAGAAAGAAGAAATGGGAGAATTATTTCTGTCCCCGGGGGCAGCGGCAGCAGGCAGCTTCCCTGCTGACGGTGGGACAGGCCACACTCAGTTCTGCGTTCATGGCGCTGGGCCACAGGAGTTATCTGGGCTGTGCTGCTGACTGCCGCGGAAGGCAATCGCACCCGATTCCAGTCCTCTTGCCTGGAAAATCCCATGGATGGAGGAGCCTGGTAGGCTGCAATCCATGGGGTCGCTAAGAGTTGGGCACAACTGAATGACTTCACTTTCGCTTTTCACTTTTATGCATTGAAGAAGGAAATGGCAACACACTCCAGTATTCTTGCCTGGAGAATCCCAGGGACAGAGGAGCCTGCTGGGCTGGCGTCTATGGGGTCGCACAGAGTCGGACACAACTAAAGTGACTTAGCAGCAGCAGCAGCAGCTGACTGCACGAAGGCACTTACTATCTGCCCGTCTGCAAAACTTGGTTCTCCAATATTCTCCAAAAGTCTATGAGCTACTCAATTCTCCCCTAAGAATCTTCTTTTCTACTTACGTCGATAAGAGTCAGTTTCTCTTGCTTGCAGTTCAAAATCCTAACTGACATAATAATGAAAGATGCTAGTCTGGGTGGAACAGTGTGGGGAGATGGAACGTTAAAATAATGATATTGGTTTTATTAGACATCTCTCAAGATGGCAACAAGTGAAAATCCAATTAAAAGAAGCTCCAAAAACATTTCAAGAAGTTGGAAGCCATCGTTGAAGCAAATGCCAAGTGTTTCAAGGTGATTATGTTGAGGGAGGTGGTGTTGCTTGGATAGACATGTAAAAGGGTACATGTGGTGATAATTTTTTCAATCATATGTGGCACGTAATGATGGAGAGTCTAACCTGCACAAATGGAGCATATTAGATTAATTATTTAAGCCTGCTCAGTAAATGTAAACAATGTGTCTGCATATGGCTTTACAAGTGCTCTGGTTTACATATTATTCCCTTTTCCTATATAGTAAGTCCCCTACATGCAAACGAGTTCTGCTCCAGGAGCGAGTGTGTAAGTCCAATTTGTTTTAAATCCAGCAAAGTTAGCCTAGGCACCTAACTAACACAATCAGCTATGTAGTACTGTACTGCAATAGGTTTATAACACTTTTCATGCTAGTAATACTTAAAAATCCTATAGTGTAGTACCTTGAACAGTAGGACGAGCTACATCGCTGCGGCTTTTACACTTGCTTCTGGACCCCCTAGGCTGGAAATAAAGATACTGTACCATTGTACTGTATACAGTCCTGTGAGTGAGTGAGTGACGTCGCTCGGTTGTGTCCGACTCTTTGCGACCCCGTGGACTGTAGCCCGCCAGGCTCCTCTGTCCATGGAATTCTCCAGGCAAGAATACTGGAGTGCGCTGCCATTTCCTTCTCCAGGGGATCTTCCCGACCCAGGGATCGAACCCAGGTCTCCTGCATTGCAGGCAGACGCTTTATCCTCTGAGCCGCCAGGGATGCCCTATACAGTTCTGTAGAGTAGACAAAAGCCCAGCCACTTGGAGAAAGCGCACGCATGGGACAACGTACGCCAGACGTGAACTAACTTACGTGACTGGACGTGTGAACGCACATGTGTTCGCATCTTTGAAAGTTTGCAACTTGAGGGGTGGTATGTAGGGAGCTTACTGTATTGTATTATATGCACATATACAGGTAACTGAGGCCACACGTCTGCGAAAAGCACACATCACTTACAGAATATTCCTCAGTGCTTTTCATTCTTAGCTGTTGTGTAATGAATAATTCACCTGCTGACACTGAGATAAAGTGTCATCTCTTCCACGGAGACTTCTTGCTTCATTCTTTCTGTTCCTATCCTTTTTTTTTTTTTTTTCTTGCATAAAACATGACTGACACAGTGACATTTTTCTAAGAGGTAATGGTTAGGAGTTTCACGGCTGTATTTGGAATCTATCTCTACCCAGTCTGTGACCTTGGGCAAGTCACTTATCTATTCTGACTCCTAATTTCCCTTCCAATCAGGAAAAGATAGAGGACAAGTTCATGGGGAGGGTACATAGTTAGATGCAGGTTATTATCAAGATTCCGCTTTGTTTTGTTTGAAGCTTGTGCAAGCACTGTTTACATATTTTAAATAATTAATTAACCCACTGCATAACTAAATCAAACTGAGCCATACAAAGATCAATTATAAGAATGTATAATGAACTGAGGATTTTGATTTATCCAATTCTGTGTACCCGAGCCCTCCCTGTGTAACAAACCAATGCAAAATGTTGTCGGGTAACCAAGTGTAATAAATGACCAGTCTTCTTGGGAATGCTGAAGAACCCTTGGCTCAGAAAGTGAGTTCACTAAGCAGAGTGCCCATGTCTACTATCTGTAGTAAACGTATACTGAGAGAACCCATTTTCTATCCCAGATCTAAAGAGATCAAATTTGTTCAAAGGTTGTGACGTCCAGTGTGCCTGCTCAGTTCAGAAATGCATCGCCTACTGTAAAACAAACATTATTCAGAAGTTTAAATTCACTATCTGGAACAGAAATAGAAGGGATGGTGTTAATTGAAGTATCTGAGTTGTCATTTTATGAATATTTTAGTTCCGTTATAAATTACTCACTTCTTCAGATGTCAGGTTTCTTCCCCCTACCCTTCCAGGGCCCAGAACATCTCTAAGACTAGTAAATAATTAAAGGGTTATCAGAAAAAGTCAAAAGGAATTTGACATCAGGATATTTCACAATGGATAGTGTTAAGGGTCTCCACAAATAATGTCTCTTGATGAACTAATACCAGAGGAATCGCTGCCGGCACCTGTCAGGGAAGACGGTCCCGAGTCCCTCCTCATGGGCGATGCTGTGGCGTGGCCAGAGCCTCCGTCTCAGTTTCTCATGTGACAGCGGGGCCTCAGCAAGGTGCTATTCGGAAGGCCGCTTACGTAGCTTACGCGGGCCTCTGGCTTCTGCCCTCCCAAGTCTTCAAGTCTTGGTCCCAATACCATGCCACTCATGGAAAAGTGCGGCTATTAACCTGCCAACCTCAGATTGTCACCGAGTCCTGCCCCTGGGGCAGCTGAGCCAAAGCAGGCTAGCAAAAAGTAAAAATTACTCCAGATATCAGTAAAGGTGACTGAAAACATGGGAAAAATACAGCCAAATGGGAAAGAACCCCATGAGGAAAACCAGCCAGTGATGGTCAACAGAACTCAACAGGAAGCTCTTTCGTGTTCATAACTGGGAACATTCATTAATGAGTGTTCATAAAATAAGTTTGAAAAATAAAAATTGAAAAAATCATTCAAATAAGTAAAGTAAAAATGTGCTATTAATGAGTAAATCTGCATGAAGAAAACCAAGTGGTTGGAAAGAATCTGTGTCAACTCTGATATACACGTGTTATACAGTGGACAGCTCGGATTGCTTTGCTAAAGAAACTTCTTAATAAGATGCCCCAGTGGATGATTCCGGTGCTGTTGGAGAAAGGCTCAAGCAACAGGTGCACATTTATCAGTATAAGTCCATGGTTTATCAAATAATTTAATAGCAACACGTGTTTTGTGCAATGTTATAATATAGTGCAAACAGCAGTGCAGAGGAGAACTTTTTAAATCTATCAATAACCAGCTTAAAACGATAAACCACACAGTAGCTACCGTCCTGACCCCTGGAAACCCCTAAGAAGACACTGAATCAAGAGTCAGAACCATTTATTGAACATCCAGCAGCTATTTTGTCCAATCAATTGCAGTTTTGAATTAAGAAGGCTTTTTGCTCCACCTCAAAGATACAAACTCCATAAAGAATCAAAAATCTTAATTCACAGACAAACTGATTTGAACCAAAATTTAGAGCATTTTATACCAGCCATTTTTATTTTAAGATTTCGTCTTTTATTGCAAGTAGAAAGAAGTTGTACATTGTTCAGGATTTGAACGTTATGACTTCTAATGGCAATTTCAACTTTCTCTTTTTTTTAATCTTACATTTAAAGTTTTACTTTTCACTTTTTTTCCACGACTCATATAAGTTTTATTTCCATCTGTATTGAGATTTTATTGACATATAACATACATGTGTAAGGTGTACATTGTGATGATTTTGATCCACCTATATATTGCAAAACGATTACCACAATAAGGTTAGTAAACAGCCCCATCTCTCATATAATTACCAATTTGTGTGTGTGTGTGGTAACCATAATTCAAAAAGACACATGACACATGCACCCCAATGTTCGTTGCAGCACTATTTAAAATAGCCAGGACATAAAAGCAACCTAAATGTCCATCCACAAAGCAAAGGATAAAGAAGATGGGATAAATATATGCAATGGAATATTCAGTCCAGTTCAGTCACTCAGTTGTGGCCAACTCTTTGTGACCCCATGAACCACAGCACACCAGGCCACCCTGTTCATCACCAACTCCTGGAGTCCACCCAATCCCATGTCCATTGAGTCGGTGATGCCATCCAAACATCTCATCCTCTGTCGTCCCCTTTTCCTCCTGCCCTCAATCTTTCCCAGTATCAGGGTCTTTTCAAATGAGTCAGCTCTTTGCATGAGGTGCCCAAAGTATTGAAGTTTCAGTTTTAGCATCAGTCCTTCCAATGAACACCCAGGACTGATCTCCTTTAGGATGAACTGGTTGGATCTCCCTGCAGTCCAAGGGACTCTCAAGACTCTTCTCCAACACCACACTTCAAAAGCATCAATTATTCGGTGCTCAACTTTCTTCACAGTCCAACTCTCACATCCATACGTGACCACTGGAAAAACCATACACTTGACTAGATGGACTTTGTTGACAAAGTAATGTCTCTACTTTTGAATATGCTGTCTAGGTTGGTCATAACTTTCCTTCCAAGGAGTCTTTTAATTTCTTGGCTTCAATCACCATCTGCAGTGATCTTGGAGCCCAAAAATAAAGTCAGCCACTGTTTCCACTGTTTCTCTATCTATTTGCCATGAAGTGATGAGACCAGATGCCACGATCTTACTTTTCTGAATGTTGAGCTTTAAGCCAACTTTTTTGCTCTCCTCTTTCACTTCATCAAGAGGCTCTTTAGTTTCTCTTCACTTTCTGCCATAAGGGTGGTGTCATCTGCATATCTGAGGTTATTGATATTTCTCCCTGCAATCTTGATTCCAGCTTGTGCTTCTTCCAGCCCAGCGTTTCTCATGATGTACTCTGCATAGAAGTTAAATAAGCAGGGAGACAATATACAGCCTTGACGTACTCCTTTTCCTATCTGGAGCCAGTCTGTTGTTCCATGTCCAGTTCTAACTGCTGCTTTCTGACCTGCATACAGGTTTCTCAAGAGGCAGGTCAGGTGGTTTGGTATTCCTGTCTCTTTCAGAATTTTCCACAGTTTATTGTGATCCACACAAAGTCTTTGGCAGAGTCAATAAAGCAGAAATAGATGTTTTTCTGGAGCTCTCTTGCTTTTTCGATGATCCAGTAGATGTTGGCAATGTGATCTCTGGTTCCTCTGCCTGTTCTAAAACCAGCTTGAACATCTGGAAGTTCACGGTTCACGTATTGAAAGTAATATAGACTATTGCTCAACCATAAAAAGGAAGGAAATTGGGTTCTTTGTAGAGACAAGGGTGGACGTTGAGTCTGCCATACAAGTGAAGTAAGTCAGAAGGAGAAGAACAAATATCACAGATCCGCGCATTTAAGGGGATATCTGAAAAACATTGGTATAGATGATCCCATTTACAGAACAGAATCAGAGACACAGATGAAGGGAACAAGCACATGGAGACCGCGGGGAAGGCGGATAGGATGAAAGGGGGGTTGGAACTCACGCGTGTACAGCACTGATAGTATGTAGATGACCAGTGAGAGCCTCCAGATAGCCCCGGAAATTGTACTCAGTGCTCTGTGGCGACCCAAAGGGGAAGGAAATCCAAAACAGAGGGGGCCTGTGCGTCCATATAGCTGAACCACCGCTGCACAGTAGAAGCTAGCGCAGCCTTGTAGGGCAGCGCTACTCCAAGAGCAAGTGTTGCAGAGCCCGCTCTCAGCTTTCAGGCGCACAATTCGCTGCTGTCGTTTAGTCACTACGTGGTGTCCGAGTCTTTTGTGACCCCATGGACTGCGCGCTCTCAGGCTTCTCTGTCCGTGGGATTTTCCAGGCAAGAATACTGGACTGGGTTGTCATTTCCTTCTCCAGGAGATCTTCCCGACCCAGGGATGGAACCTGCGCCCCCCGCGCTGGCAGGCGGATTCTTTACCGCTGAGCCCCCAGGGAAGCCCCGGGTACACGACGCGGCGTTGCGACTCACAGCACCAAGCTGCGCATTGGAGCCTCAGTGCGCAGTCACGTGGCGAGGAGCTTGTGCGCTTTGACTAACATCTCCGTGTTTCCCCCAAACCCACTGTCCCCGGCAACCACCATTCTACTCCCTGTTCCACAAATTCGGCTTTTTGAGACTCTGCACGTAGCTGAGAGCAGACAGCGTCTCTCTGTCTGGCTTATTTCACCGAGTATAATATCCAGTTCCAGCCACGTTGTTGTAAAAGGCAGGATTGCCTTCTTTTCTATGGCTGAACAATGTGTCATTATTTACATAGACCAGTTTCTTCATCCATTCATCTGTGGATGGTATTTCAGTACTTTCCACTTTCTTGCAGGATTCAGTAACTGAGAAAGAACTGACTCAATCTGACAAGAAGTTTGAGTAACAAGGGGAATCTGAGTCGGCCTTGACACCTCGATGCAAATAGATTAACAGCAACCTCATCTTCCCCCGTGGACCCAGTCAGGGCTGCTCCTTGTCTATGACGCCCCAGAAGTCAAGTTCCATGTTGCTTTAACATCCCTCTCTGCAGCCACACTCCCATTCCAAGACTGCATCAAGCACAGAGAGAGGCCCATTAAGGCTCTTTGTCCCCATGCTTTGTCCAGTCGGACAGTACTGCTCCAGGCAATAAATGTGCATAAAATAAGAAACATATTAGATGGGAAGGTTATTATTGCCCTGTGGCCTAAAAACTGGTTTGGTTCACATATGTCTGCAATAGAATCTTTAATTAAGATGCTTTTCCTATCAATGTGCTTTAGCAATTACCTATGTTGATGACGGGCTGTTGTTTTCCGGGCAAGGGTAATAGAGACTCTCACTGGGGTGTCTTAACAAGTCACTTCTAGAATACTTTCTGTCTTTGAATTTTTTTCTGTGACAAATTTACCTAAATGGCTTGCTACTTATCAACGCCTTTCTTAAATAAGAATAAATTGGAGAGAATTCTTGAAGAATATTTGAGGATAAATGCAACTGGGCTAAAGACTTCTTCTTTTTTTTTTTTTTAAGAACTCAGAGAAGTCATTCAGTAATTCAGCAGAAAAGTACTAAGGCCCTCACAAGGCCAGTCAGTACTCGGGTGTTATGAATCATGAGTAAGACAGCTTGCATGCTGCAGGGGACTTCCAAGTTAAGGTGACAGATATGGGCCCGCTTGCGTGGAAGCTGGTCTAAGACTAAAAAATAATAATGGCATTAAAAGCTCATTTTCAGTGGATACGCTAAGCAGCTCAGGGTCTGGCTTAGTCACCACGGTAAGAGAGAAGTGGCCAGGCACGTGCAGGTGAGGTCCACCAGGCAGGTGTGACCCTGAAGCGGGGGAACTGCTCCTGTCCCTCAGGAGGGGCCATTGCGACAAGGATGCCCACCTCCAACCAAGTCAGCAAGAGGGGACCTCTGTGCGACTGTGCAAGACGGAAGGCCCCGAGACCACCAGAGGCAGCCTTCAGCAGTAGGTACCACCCCAGAACACACCTGCCACACCTCAGAGGCCATCATCCCAGAGCAAGCACTAATGACCAAGCAAAGATCCAGGAATCTATTTCCTCCCAGCTTGAGAAGGGAACCCCCTCTCCCACAACTGGCTGTTTCTGTTGAGGGGAAAAGGTTTGGGGTCTGAGGCCTGGAGAAGAGTTTGAAAAAAAGCATCATCACCATTGGACCACGTTGCTTAGCAATCATGTCCAAATTTAGGAATTCGTTAAAGATAACCCCCACAAAAAAAAAAAACAAACTGAAATTTGGTAGGTGGGGGCTCATGAGAAACATCTACTACATAATCGGGAAAATATAAAAGGCTGCATTTTCTTTGCACTCAAAATGAAAGTCATTCTGGGGTGTTTTGTTACCCAACTCCCTTTGCCATTTGTAGCCCAGCAGTTGTAAAAGCAAATTTCTATTGCCTTGAAAATAGATGGGTCCAAGGAAGCAGCATGCCCCAGACCCAGTACTTTGGGGTCAGTCAAATAGAGGAGCCTCTCTCTGTTTCAATTCCAAACCTCTTTCACAATTTATTTACATTAGCTTTCATTTGTATAATTTGCACACCTTTTGCAGGTCACTGCCTAGTGAAGAATTGACTAAGCATGGTTTACAATATTGTCTTGCCCCACGCACACCCGCACCCGTGGGACTGTAGAATCTTTCCTTCTGACATTTGAAAGCATTAAAACAGCTCCAAGACTGAAGGAAACATTTTGCCTGTAATCTCTGAAAAGTTTAGTTGCCAAGGAGACAGAGACCTCAGCAACCAGGTAAGAAGGCTTCTGCAGTACACTCACTGGTTATTCATAAAGGGGTAGGAACGCAGAGGTGATTTGGAAGGGAGATGCAGGGTTTCCCAGCATCTTATACCTCGAGACTCTTTTTTTATGTAATCAGAGGAAATCTAAGCTTCAAAAATGGTCCTCTTTTTTGAAAGGATTGCAATTTAGGTTCCGTATCACCTTGACTTGCTGTTATTTTGAGTTGAAATGCAAGCATCGTCCTCAGAAGAGCTACTTATGAGAGAAGGGATCCAAGAGGGGTCTGTTTCATAGGAGGATTCGATAAGTGACAGCTGCCCGACAAGACTCTCTGCTCTCAAGGAAGGATGTCAGGACCATCTCTCTCTGGAGCTCAGAACAAAGCGAGGAGCTGGGCAGATGTGAAGAGAGTGCAGTTCCGAGAAAGAAAAAAAGGAAGTTGGAGAGTGGATGGAACAGAGATACACGGCGGTTCAAGCTTTTTCAAGCACCTCCATCCAATCTTGCTCGTCCACACTCAGCGGCTTTTGCTTGCTAAAGGAGTTCCTTTCACTCTGCCTTCAAAGAGTTGGTTAGCGGTGAAGGTGCATGAAATCCACCCGCCCACCCCCCCACACCCTGCAGAACACCCCACACTATTCCCAGCTGACTTCTTTTTGATCAGAGAGGAAAAGAGAGTAGCAAAGGAGCTGAGAAAAGATTCACTGTGAGACAGCCTCTCAATTAACTTAAAGCTTATGCATACTTTAAAACGGGGTGGACAAGACTGGGGCACTTATCTAATGAATGTTAGAATGGGGCAATGGAATAGGCAGAATGTTGTATATTCTAGCAGGCTGTTTTCTAAAGCAACCATTTACAGGCCTTACCATTTTATCCTAGGCAACTGAAACTAGCACATCAGATTTGAAGGCAGGAAAGGTCCCTAGTCCCACCTGGCCTGCCTCAAATGCTCTCTCCCGACATAGGAAACATTTTAAACTCAAGAAAACCAAGATGCTCAACTCCCAGGAAACAAGAATTCTACCTCCTGGTCATAAGTGCATCTAACTGAAAGCTGGAAATGGTTGTTTGGTAATAGATAGCTTTTGTCTGTTTCTTTCCTTTTGACCCCAGCTTTCTTAGATGATCAGCAAAGCATCATTCTAGTAAACTGGCTCATGAGGAGATCTGAGGCCATGCCACCACACTTATCAGAAGAAAATGAATTATGTGATTTGAACAAAACTTACAATTTTAGTCCCTTTTTGGATAAAAATCCAGCCACAATTCACAGGCATGCCACTGTTTCTAAATCAAATTCTTAAGGAGTAGAACCTATGGGTGATATAATATATATTTTCCTGCCTATCATGATTATTTATTTAATTAGAATTCCAAAAGACATGGGTTTGGGGGGCTCTAAGGCTACAGTTTGTTTTCCTGAAAATTGTGTTCACAAGTACAGTAGACACAAGGGAATCCTTGTATTTTTTTCCTAGCAAGAATTAAGAAGTGGCAGTAGGAAATAAGATTATATACATAGGAGACATGTAATAAATAATTCGGAGAAGGCAATGGCACCCCACTCCAGTACTCTTGCCTAGAAAATCCCATGGATGGAGGAGCCTGGTGGGCTGTAGTCCATGGGGTAGTGAAGAGTCAGACACCAGTGAGCGACTTTACTTTCACTTTTCACTTTCCTGCATTGGAGAGACAATGGCAACCCACTCAGTGTTCTTGCCTGGAGAATTCCAGGAACGGGGGAGCCTGGTGGGCTGCCGTCTATGGGGTCACACAGAGTTGGACACGACTGAAGTGACTTAGCAGCAGCAGCAATAAATAATTAATAATTTACAAATATATATGTATAAAACAACACAATTTTTCCACAACATGATTTTAGCTATTATTTTGCAAGCTTGTTTTGAAATTTTTTTAATGCATTGATTTTTTTAAAAGAATTTTATTCTGTATCATTAGCCTGAAAACTTATCAATATTTTTGTGTGTGTGACATAAATAAGTTACTAATGACANAATAATTTACAAATATATATGTATAAAACAACACAATTTTTCCACAACATGATTTTAGCTATTATTTTGCAAGCTTGTTTTGAAATTTTTTTAATGCATTGATTTTTTTAAAAGAATTTTATTCTGTATCATTAGCCTGAAAACTTATCAATATTTTTGTGTGTGTGACATAAATAAGTTACTAATGACATTTTCAGAAAGATTGAGGCTGTGAAAACAGCCATGTGTATGCCTATAGGTAAAGGACTATGTGAAGAAGGTAAAATGACCCATAAAAGGCTCAGAATGACTAAATGACAGTATTTTATACTTTGTATTAAGAATTAATACGGAGTAATGGTTTTCCACTAGAATAATTCCAGAAGGATGCTATTTAAGCGAAAGTTTGGGGTTAAGTCGGCACCTGAAACAGTTTCAATTTTTTTTTTTTTTTACTTTACTTTACAGTACTCTATTGGTTTTGGCATACATTGACATGAATCTGCCACGGGTGTACNTTATACTTTGTATTAAGAATTAATACGGAGTAATGGTTTTCCACTAGAATAATTCCAGAAGGATGCCATTTAAGCGAAAGTTTGGGGTTAAGTCGGCACCTGAAACAGTTTCAAATTCTTTTTTTTTTACTTTACTTTACAGTACTCTATTGGTTTTGGCATACATTGACATGAATCTGCCGCGGGTGTACACGAACTCCCAAACATGAACCCCCCTCCCACCCCACATCATCCCTCCGGATCATCCCCATACACCAGCCCCAAGCATCCTGCATCCTGCATTGAACATAGACTGGCGATTCGTTTCTTACATGATAGTATACATATTTCAATGCTATTCTCCCAAATCATCCCGCCCTCTCCCTCTCCCTCTCTCTCTCCCTCTCCCTCAGAGTCCAAAAGTCTGCTCTACACATCTGTGTCTCTTGCTGTCCTGCATACAGGGTCCTCATTACCATCTTTCTAAATGCCTTCTGACCTTTTGACCCTCTTGAAAACTGTGGTCATTAGAATCTAGATTTTTCTGACCAAGATGCTGGCCCAATAGTAGTGCTCCTGTAACAAGTCAGGATTCCTTTTTACATAACTTTCTGTTTCCCTCATATAGATCAGGATTTTTCAATTAAACTCCTATTTAATTTTTCTCTTCCCTTTAGAATACTAAACAGGATATTGTTTTCTGATTCTTCTTAATTGTTCTCTTTTTTCTGATCCAAATCAATTGAAACATCATAACAGCCTCAAAATTAATTACACGATTTCCCCTCTGCTTGGATAGATACGCACACATCTCAGAGTGTGATGACTGCATTCGTATCACTGATTACACATGAAACCGTCTGATGGCTGTGTGTCTGCCCTGGCCCAAGGGAAAGAGCCTGCTTTAGTTGGTGGTTGTTTTGTTTAAAGGAGAAAAAGGCACAATAGAAAGGCATTGATAATTTGGGTTTCTGTGACTGAATAGACTCTACTCAGCCTTTTCCCTTATTAGCACAAATTTGTGTTAAAAAAAAAAAAAACAACAACTAAAAAAAGCTCTGCTTTGTGTAAAGAGAAGCCAAACATTTGACTCTAGAGAGCAATTGTTATCTGGAAGGGAGAGCTGAACAGTTTCCATCCAATCAGGAAAGAAAGTAAGGCCTATCTTTCAATAGCCCTGACATCTATAAATAAGCAGAATCTAGACTCACTAGAAACTACTCCAAAAGCCTCTCTTCCTTGTTTCACTTTTACCCCCATATGAAAACAAAAAATCCATGAAACGTGAACTTTTAAAAAATTAATTTATTTTAATTGGAGGCTAATTACTTTATAATATTGTGGTGGCTTTTGCCATACATTGACATGAGTCCGCCATGGGTGTACATGTGTTCCCATCTTGAACCCCCTCCCACCTCCCTCCCCATCCCATCCTTCTGGGTCATCCCAGTGCACCTGCCCTGAGCACCCTGCCTCATGCATCGATCCTGGCCTGGCAATCCATTTCACATATGATAGTATACATGTTTCAATGCCACTCTCCCAAATCATCCCACCCTCGCCCTCTCCCACAGAGTCCAAACATCTGTTCTTTTTATCTGTGTCTCTTTTGCTGTCTCGCATATAGGGTCATCATTACCTTCTTTCATAAATCCATATATATATGCTAATATATCATATTGGTGTTTCTCTTTCTGGCTTACTTCACTCTGTATAATCGGCTCCAGTTTCATCCACCTCATTAGAACCGACTCAAATGTATTCTTTTTAATGGCTGAGTAATACTCCATTGTGTATATGTACCACAGCTTTCTTATCCATTCATCCGCTGATGGACATCTAGGTTGCTTCCATGTCCTGGCTATTATAAGCAGTGCTGTGATGAACAATGGGGTACACGTGTCTCTTTCAAGTCTGGTTTCCTCGGTGTGTATGCCCAGCAGTGGGATTGCTGGGTAATAAGGCAGTTCTATTTCCAGTTTTTTAAGGAATCTCCACACTGTTCTCCAGAGTGGCTGTACTAGTTTGCATTCCCACCAGCAGTGTAAGAGGGTTTTCTCCACACCCTCTCCAGCATCTATTGCTTGTAGACTTTTGGATCGCAGCCATTCTGACTGGTGTGAGATGGTACCTCGTTGTGGTTTTGATCTGCATTCCTCTGGTAATGGGTGATGTTGAGCATCTTTTCATGTGTTTGTTAGCCATCCGTATGTCTTCTTTGGAGAAATGTCTGTTTAGTCCTTTGGCCCATTTTTTGATTGGATCGTTTATTTTTCTGGTATTGAGCTGCACGAGCTGCTTGTATATTTTTGAGATTAATTCTTTGTCAGTTGCTTCATGTGCTATTATTTTTTCCCATTCTGAAGGCTGTCTTCCATGAAAAGTAAACTTTAAAGAGAAAACATTTTAGAGCATTTGGATCAATTTGCAATTTTTTGAGTGATTATCGAAAAAGAATGTGGTTATTACATAAACAAAGGTGAAAGAATATGTTGAGGAGTATTTTAGAGACAACGAGGCATTCTGTTTCACTGGCCCTAAAGCATCACAGGGGTGCCTCTGAAGGCTGGCCAGGTGAGTCCTACGCAAGCCCAGTGGGAACCATCTACAGAGGCCTACACACAAGTCACCCTGTGGCGCTGTACAGCATGGCACCCACATATTTGTCCAAATGAGGCTTAGGTTTCTAAAAAAGTATTTTTCATGAAGGCTTTATTCTGTTAAGATGAATCAAAAATTAACTCCCCCACAAAGGGGAAAAACTTCTTTATAGACCCCATACTATCTAGTTCTAGGTATTCTATAAATATTTGTTGAAAGAATAAATGATTGAACAAAAAGCTACCATATCTTTGGTTTTACTGTTTTTAGCCTTTTTTCCTACTCCTGCAATCATCTTCTGACAAAGCACCTGAGCATAAAATGCAGAGAGAAGGTAATAAAATTAGAAGACAGTTTTGAAAGATGCGAAGTGGTCGGCCTCTCCACTTTGAAATCTGAATCCTCTCTCAGTTGAGCATCTTTTGTGGGGAGGGTAGAGGGGAGAAGAGTCCTTGGCACGTGAAGCACACGGTATTGATCAGTTGTGGCCCAATTACAAATTTAGCTGAGTCCCAAAGAACTCCAATGTTCTTGCCTGGAGAATCCCAGGGACGGAGGAGCCTGGTGGGCTGCCGTCTATGGGATCACACAGAGTCCGACAAGACTGAAGTGACTTAGCAGCAAAGAACTCCAGAGGCAGCTGGAGACTCTGTACGTATTCAAATAAAGCCCTACCCAACTGTCACCCTCTGCTCCAACCAGAAGCTCTGTAACCTTCCTCGGGTGCTATCAGCTCATCACTGCTAATTTTCAAACACCTGGGACATCACTTTTCAATTTCTATAAAGATGAGATTTTAAAGTGTAAATATGCTTTGGAAAAGCATATGGATTTACAGTTATACTTCCACTAGTTGGTATTAGATTGTTCCCTAAGAATCTTGCATAAAAGACAAGAGGGAGAGAAAATAAAGCAATAGGTGCCTGGTATGAGGGGATGGATGAAAAGAAGGAAAGAAAAGATTCAGGAAAAAAGGTGAGTCCAGACATTAAAAATAGCCTTTCTTTTCAGACTGTATTTCACCTGCAGTAAGTCTTCGTATCAAAGAATGAACTCAAACCTGAAATAAGGCTGCCATAGACACACCAACAAAAAAATAGATAAAATAAACAAGTTTAATTAGAAATGAACCATTGGTATTCTACTTCTGCCAAGCATTTGGGTGGTTTTCCATAATACTCAGCTGTAATCACTGCTATGAAATTGCTAAGTGTAGAAGAAAACCACCATTATCCATCCCACAATAATATACTCCTTTACAAGTCTCCCCAGAGAAGTTCAAGGGTCCTTTGGGTATAAAGACCTTCTAGTTCTTCATCAGATCTATAATTCTTCAGCCTCCAAAATCAAAATCTGTGCTCACTCTTGAAACTTACTGCTCGGCCAAGGAAGGGAATTAATTAAAACAAGCCCAATAGATTGTCAACGAAGAATATGGTTCATAAATCTGGGATAGAAAATCTATTTGTAACAACTGACAGCCGAGTTACAAAGTTTGATTTTTGTTGTCGTCCTCTTAAACTTCTATTTTGGAAAACGACTGAGGAAAGCCAACAGAGCAAAGAGTAACTGAAAGCTTCCACCTACTCAAAAAGACTTTCCGGTTTTACGTCTACGTCTATAATTGTGAATGACTACGTTATAGTTCTTGCTGCAAATAACACGGGTTCAATATCTGCCAAAACCACTGATTATTCCACTGAGCCCTGCAATCTTCAGACCTCGTGGCTGATGGAGACCCTCATGAGGCGGTCTCCTGATTTCACATCTTCCAAGTGTGGTCTAGGAGCCAGCAGCCCCCACATCACCTGGAAGCAGATTGCCTGGGCCACACCCCTCTGTCTGTCAATCTAAATCTGAAGAACACCGGGAGATCAAAGTGTTCCCCAAAAGGGAGCAGAAAGAAACAGTTGTCGGGGAGAGGACTTGCAAAGCCCATGGAAGGGTTTCAGCTCCGCAGCCCTTCGGGGCCTCTCGCCTCACTCAGGCTGGGTTCTGAGATAGGATCTTGTCTTCTGCCTGGGCCGGCTGCTTGTTCTGTGCTGTTAGCTCTCTGATTTGTATTGGGGTACAGTCGGTTAACGAGGCTGTGTGAGTTTCAGGTGCACAGCAAAGCAATTCAGTTACACGTGCACAGCTATCTAGTCTTTTCCAAATTCCTTTTCCCACTCAGGCTGCTGCATGACGTGGAGCAGAGCTCCCTGTGCAGCAGGTTTTTGGGTGGAGTTCCCTGGGGCTCTAGCATTCAGGACTCTGTGCTTTCACTGCTGAAATCCCTAGTGGTGGAACTAAATCCCCAAAGATGCGTGATGGGCCCCCTCCATAATAATAATAATTTTTATTCAGACAACTTGACCTGGGTTGGGAAGGAGCCCTGGAGAAGGAAATGGTGATCCAGTACTCTTGCCTGGGAAATCCCATGGGCAGAGGAGCATGGCAGGATACAGTCCGTGGGTCGCAAAGAGTCAGACACAGCTTAGCAACTGCCCCATCTAGACTTTTGCCCCTAGGAGGAGAATGATGAAGGCCACAGGAGAAGTCTGAAAACCCTAGTGGGGCCAGCCTCAGAGAAGCCTGCCACAGGAATTCAGGGAAGGTGAATTCCCAGGCACAACAGCAACAAAGAATGTAAGTGCTATGATGCAAGCAAAAAAGGTTTTCCCTTAGACGACTCATGCTGCATAACGGGAGCTCAGTCAATAGTCTCCAATATTCCACCTGCAATAACATCATAGTTCCTGAAAGAAAAGAGGCTAAAAAGTAATAACTTCCCGGTATTGAGTGTCTACTGTGTCCCAAAGGGGCTTCCTGGGTGGCACAGTAGCAAAGAATTCACCTGTCAATGCAGGAGATGCAGGAGACTCGGGTTCGATCCCTGGGTTGGGAAGATCCCCTGGAAGGTGGCATGGCAACCCACTCCAGTATTCTTGCCTGGAAAATCTCATGGACGGAGGAGCCTGGTGGGCTACTGTCCATGGGGTTGCAAAGAGTCAGCCACAACTGAGTGATTAGCACACACGCACACATGTTCCAAACACTGTACTGGACATTCTTAATTCTTCTAAAAATCCAGTTTATCTACAAGAAGCGGCCCATTGAGCGTTCCTGCCTGATGAACTCCGCTGTGCCCACCCTCTTCCTTTGACTAGCACGGGGCAGGCAAGCCCATCTGTGGGCACCGGGAGTGCCTGCCCCTCAGTTTTGTCCTGACCACTGCTACTACATCTTCCGTGTTTATTTAATTTCTTATCCGTAACACTCTCCAATTCTAGTGACAGTCATGTGTATTGAAATACAACAGCAAACACACTGAGAGGAGGACACACTACAAAATGATACTCGTAATATCAAGCACCTTCCAAAGTGTATAATGTTTGCATTGGGTCATCAAAATACATTCCCTACTGTGGAAGAGAGCTTTTGTTCTCTGCCTTCGCTGAACGCGTTTCATCTCTCACAAGTGAAAATATCCTTAGCTCTACTAAGCCATTTTTACGTAATCTTCTCCTTGCATCTGTTACTATTGATAGGGGAAAATAATATAATTCTATATGAACAGAGATAAGTCCCAAGCAAAAATATATTGTAACTGCATTTGTCTGGAGCAGTGTTCCTTTAAACATGTGGGGGAGAGTATACAAGCCTTCAAATACCTTCATTGTTTACAGGTCCAAAACAAGGATTGCTTCTAGAATCTGGATGCTCAAAATTGCAAATTAAAAAGCATGCGCTGAGTCTCTCTGGATACCTTCCACCATGTTACTTTAAAGAATATATTAAAGAGAAGGGGAAGGCAGGTGGTACATTTTTAACTGGCAGCTCAACATTTGCTTGGCTTAAAGCCAAATGAAACAACATAATCCTAACTGACTGGTACACTTTTCCCTGATCCTTTTAAATTCCTCTTTCTCAAATTCTTTATGACATTTAAATATCCTTAGAATTAATCAATGTTATAAAATAATGAGATGGTTATGAATGAAGATGCTTAGCATCAATAATCGTAAGATGGCGACCTTTTCCTAAGTATTTAGGCTGTTCTTTGACTTTATGTGGATCATCATCCATTCTCCCAAAAACTTTGTAAGAGATATAATATTACTCCCATTTTATAGATGAAGAAACTGAGGCTGAGAGAAATAAAATGATTTGCCCACAATCCCAGAAATAGAGGGAAGACAAGATTCAAACTCAGTTTCATTTGTCCATCTGTCTGTCTGTTTTGTTCCAAAGCTGATGTTCTCTTTACCTTGGTCCCCAAAAACCATGTTGTCTAGACCCCTTTCTTTATTTCTGTATCTGTATAGAGTGCTACCTAAAACTTTTTCAGGTTTCCTGGCTGGGAAGAAACGCCAATGAGAATACCACGCCAATGAGAACACCACGCCAATGAGAACACCACTGGGAAACGACTGTTTCCAATTCGGATTCCGCCGTTCCCAGGCTGCCTCCCACGTGCCTGGTGCTCAGTCAACGTTAAATAATAACAGTTCAAACCCAGTAATGATCAAGCAGGAAGTGCCTCCCTCTTTATACTTTTTAATGACTTCATAAGGTTCTTTTTTGTTAATTGTTTAATCACAAATTTCAGTTATTGCTATTTACATGCTCTTTTTCAACTTTTGAATACAGACTTATTTCTATTTTGCCAAGCTTTCGGAAACACCAAATTAGAAACAAGCCTATTGTCTTCCACACAATTTCCACACTGGGAAGAATGAAAAACGCAACCAGAGTGCCTGCCTGCCTAAGAGGGAAAAAGAAAGAAGGGGAACGCGTCCATGTTAAGTTGTCTAAAGAACGTCACCTTAGATCCAGCGCTTCAAAGGTTGAAAGTCATCCTTTCCAAAGGGGAAAACATCCCCACCTGCACCCCGCACCACCTGAACAGCACTGACAGAAAAACCAAGGGGGAAACCCAGGGACAAGGAGTGACTGAATGACACAAAGCTGGCAGGCTTTCCTGCAGGGGTGAGCGAGCGACTTGCTCTGTAAAGGAATAAACAGATGTCTCCACTCAATCTCTGGCAGTAAAATACAAGATCACAAACACAAAAACTTCACCTTGCCCTGGAGAGTGAAGAGGAAGGTAAGTACGTCAAGTTCGAACCTGGTGTTGTCACTCTTTTATTTATCTACTTAATTTTGCTGGAGTTTAATTGCTTTACGATGTTGTGATGGTTTCTACCATCCAACAAAGTGAATCAGCTACATGTATGCGATAAGCCATCTGTACAAACACAATCACGATGACATTAGATGGCCCCTTCCAGAAAACATTCGAACTGGAAGTTCACCTGTGGGAAGATGAATTCTTTTTTTTTTAATTTTTATTTTTTATTGAAGTATAGCGGATTTACAGTGTTTCTGGTTATTAGCAAAGTGATTCAGTTACACATATATCCATATATATATTCTTTTTCAGATACTTTTGCTTTATAGGTTATTGCAAGGTGTCAAGTATTGCCCCCTTGGCTGTACAGAAGGTCCTTGTGGTTTATCTATTTTATAGCCAATAGTATGTATCTGTCCATCTCAAATTCCAAATTTGTCCCTTCCCCTTAAGGTGGCTTCTTCAACCACCACCCAAACTGAGGACTGTATTTCCTTCTCGCAAGAACGTGCTGACGTTTCGGGAAATCCACACGCAGATGACAGGGAGCTCCCTGCAGGCCAGTGGTTAGGACTTTGCTCTCTACGTGCCGGGAGCCTGGGTTCAATTTCTGGTCGGAAAGCTAAGACTCCTTAAGCCTTCCAGGCGAGTCCCCCCAAAAATGACAAATAATTTAGACCCAGCAGCTACTAATCATATAAACCTTGCTACTGTTTGCAATGACGCAGGTGCTCAAGGTATGAAAAGGCTTAAGAGAAAGCTTGCGGAAATCCAGCAGAAAGCCTTGAATATGTATCGTCAAAGGTGATTCCATTTGTTTCTGAGGATGCCTTTGAGTTCTTAAACCCAGCAATATCCAAGGAGTAAAGGGATTATTAGATGAATAAGAAAGGAGTAAAATATATGAATCAGAGGCTTACCACTGGCCAGGCTCTCTGACAGATTTTATTTGGCTTATACAGTGCTTCTTAACATTTAAATGTTTTCCCTCAACTTACGGCCATAGAAAGGAATGAAAGTGTGCCATTTGCAGAGGCATGGAGGGACCTGGAGACTGGCATACAGTGGTCAGAAAGCAACTATCGCATATTAACGCATGTAGATGGAATCTAGAAAAATGGTACAGATGAACTTATTTGCGAAGCAGAAATAGAGACACAGACATAACAAACTTATGGATGCTAAGCGTGAAATAGTGGGCAGGCTGAATTGAGAGACTGGGACTGCCGTGTACACCCTATGGATACTACGTGTGAAATAGACGCCTACTGAGAGTCGGCTGAACAGCGCAGGGAACCCTGCCCAGAGCTCTGCGGTGCCCTAAACGGGAGGGCAGCCCAAACAGAGGGCACATAGGTAGGCCGATTCACTCTGCTGCACAGCAGGGACTAATACACCATTTGAAAGCAACTATGATCCAGCGACGTTTCTTTAAATAAGAAAATTAAAATTTTTTTAAATTGGAAAATTCTACATGAAATCCAGATTGCTGCTGCTGCTAACTCGCTTCTTAGATTTCCTTTAAATAAAAGGAAGGTGGAAAATGAGCGCAAGACCCCAGGACAGTAAGCAGCTGGGCTGGGAACAGGCTCCTTCCCCGTCACCCTTGTATAGAAAAGGCTCCTGTTCTTCAGCTTTTTACAACTGCCTGGAACCCGCACCCAACCTGCTTGATTGATTTGAATGATCAGTCTGGCTTTTGTGAGCATTTAAGCACTTACAGAGGACTTCCCTGGCGGTTCAGATGGTAAAGCGTCTGCCTACAATGCAGGAGACCGGGATTCGATCCCTGGGTGGGGAAGATCCCCTGCAGAAGGAAATGGCACCCCTGTCCAGGACTCTTGCCTGGAAAATCCCATGGATGGAGGAGCCTGGGAGGCTACAGTCCATGGGGTCGCAAAGAGTCGGACACGACTGAGCGACTGAGCGACTTCACTTTCAAGCATTTACGGCCTTTGTTGCAAACGTTAGTGAGGGAATACCAGTGGTGTGTTTCTGAGGGCTCTTCACTGCAAAGATTTTAAGATAGTTATTTGTCTAGATGAATATACAGTGGGTCAAGAAGCTCCCATGTGTCAGCTGCCAAGTCGTGTCTATCTCTCTGCAGTCACATGCATTGCAGCCCATCAAGCTACTCTGTCCATGGGATTTCCTCGGCAAGAATACTGGAGTGGGTTTCCATGTTCAGAGTTAAATGGCATGGCTTTGATTCTACGTCCACCCTTAATTAGCTGTGTGCTCTGTAGCAAATTATTTAACCTTTTGGACATGGCTTTCTTCATTAGCAAAACAAAGGTATTGTGTTACCTTTAGAGTCCCTGGTCGGTCTAGAAGGCTGTGCCCCACACATGGCTAAACCGTAAGAGCCATCAGTCAACCTGAGGCCTAAGCCCTCTACTCATGTCCCAGTGACATGTTTCCATGCTCAGAGAGAAATGATTCTAACTTCCCCGAATAGTAAGCTTCTAAGGGAAAAGAGTGCAGAAGTCATACTTGCTTTAGAATACCACTGAAAAATGAGAGCCTGATTTCAGTCCTACCCAATCTTATTCAAAAGAGAGCTGAATACACAAATAATAACAATTCTGTGTGACAGAGATCCACCTATCATGGGTTGAATTGTCCCCACCCCTCCCAATAAAAAGATGTAAGTCCAATCCCCAGTGTCTCAGAATGATCTAATTGGGAAACTGGGTCTTTACGGAGATAATTAAGTTAAAGTGAGGTGGAGCGGCACAATGAAAGTGTTAGTCGCTCAGTCATGTCCGGCTCTGTGTGACCCCATGGACTGCAGTCCTCCAGGCTCCCCTGTCCATGGGACTTCCCTGGGGCAAGAATGCTGGGGTGGGGTGCCATGCCCTCCTCCAGAGGATCTTCCCAACCCAGACCTTCTTATAAGGACCCAACGTGACCGGCATCCTTATGAAGAGGGGACGTTTGGACACAGAGAGACACACGTGCAAATACAGAGAAACATGGAGAGTGCCATCTGCATGCCGAGGCGTGTCCAGGGCTGTTAGAGCCCAGGAGAGAGACATGGAGAAAACCCTCTCGCAGTCCTCAGGGGGAACCCAGCCTGCCTTGAGCCTGAACTTTCAGTCTCCAGAACTGTGAGGCAATACCTTGCCATATAAGTCTGTGGGGCAGGCAGGCCTCAGAGATGCTGAGGTTCAGCTCTAGATCATTGCGACAAAGCGAGTCATACAAAAAATCTGTGTTTGTTTCCGAGTGCCGATAAAAGCGGTGTTTCCACTACGCGACTGTGCTGTGCTTACTCACCCAGTCGAGTCTCACTCTGCTGCCTCACGGACTGTAGCCAACCAGACTCCTGTGCTCATGCGGATTCTCCAGACCAGAATACTGGAGTGGGTTGCCAGGACATCCTCCAGGGGATCCTCCCAACCGAGGGATCAAACCCAGATCTCCCGCATTGCAGGCAGATTCTTCACCAGCTGAGCCACCAGGGAAGTCCTGTTCTATGAAGCTTGAAACAGCATTATATCTAAAAAACTCACATAACTTAATTTAAAAAACGTTATCGATAAAATGCTAACCTTCATCTGAGCCTTCAGTGAGTCATAATCTTTTTGTAATAGTAACATCAATGATCACAGATCACCATCACATTTATAATAATAAGGAAAATGAAATATTATGAAACAATGACACAGACATATGAAGTGATAAAATATGTTGGAAAACTGACCCTAGTAGACTTGCTTGATACACGGTTACTGCAAACCTTCAATTTATAAAAAATGCTATACCTGCAAAGAGAAATAAAGTGAAGTCCGATGAAAAGAGGCATGCCTGTCCTTTGTTACAGGAGCCCCAACAAGCTGACATAATACATCCCCTCCCATCCGTCCTTGTGTTTTTGCTCAGTCACTAAGTCACGTCCAGCTCCTCACGACCCCGTGGGCTCCCCTGTCCTCCTCCACCTCCTAGAGTTTGCTCAAATTCATGTCCAGTGTGTCAGTGATGCTATCTAACCATCTCATCCTCTGCTGCCTCCTTCTCCTTTTGCCTTCAGTCCTTCCAGCATCAAGGTTTTTTTCCTGTCAGTTGTCTCTTTGCATCAGGTGGCCAAAGTATTGGAGCTTCAGCTTCAGCATCAGTCCTTCCAATAAATATTGAAGATTGATCTTCTTTTGGATTGACTGGTTGGGTCTCCTTGCAGTCCAAGGGACTCTCAAGTGTCTTCTCCAGCACCACAATCCAAAAGCATCAAGTCTTCCATGCTCAGCCTTCTTTATGGTCCAGCTCTCACATCCATGCACTCACAAGAGTCACTGGCAACCCATTCCAGTATTATTGCCTGGGAAATACCATGGACAGAGGAACCTAGCAGGCTACAGTCTATGGGGTTGAGAGTCAGACAGGACTTAGGGACTAAATAACAGCAACACAAGACAGATTTATCGAGGGAAAGGGGGCAGAGGGAGGGGAGACCCAGGACAGAAAGGAAGTAGCGTCCTTGTAACCTCAGCAGGAACATGATGCAGACCACCTTTAGCAGCTGCAGCCCACCAGCTGTTAGTCTCCAGGTGATGAACAGGGCCTGGTATGTCACGGTTCGTACTCATTCTTCTGAATCTTGAAACTGCTCCTTAAACTGAATCCAAGACCAGCTACATAATGAGCAGAATCCAGAGCAAACTGAACATGCTGGTCCTCTTCTTAGTAAAGTATTAAGAATTTCAAGATGGTGATAGTCCGAGATGTCCATCAGCAGATGAATGGAGAAGAAAGCTGTGGTACATATACACAATGGAGTCAGTTCAGTTTAGTCGCTCAGTTGTGTCCAACTCTTTGTGACCCCATGAATTGCAGCACGCCAGGCCTCTCTGTCCGTCACCAGTGCCTGGAGTTCGCCCAAACTCTTGCCCATCGAGTCGGTGATGCCATCCAGCCATCTCATCCTCGGTCATCCCCTTCTCCTCCTGCCCCCAATCCCTCCCAGCATCAGAGTCTTTTCCAATGAGTCAGCTCTTCGCGTGAGGTGGCCAAAATATTGGAGTTTCAGCTTTAGAATCAGTCCTTCCAAAGAACACCCAGGACTGATCTCCTTTAGAATGGACTGGTTAGATCTCCTTGCAAGCCAAGGGACTCTCAAGAGTCTTCTCCAACACCACAGTTCAAAAGCATCAATTCTTTGGCACTCAGCTTTCTTCACAGTCCAACTCTTACATACATACATGACCACTGGAAAAACCATAGCCTTGACTAGACGGAACTTTGTTGGCAAAGTAATGTCTCTGCTTTTGAATATGCTATCTAGGTTGGTCATAACTTTCCTTCCAAGGAGTAAGCATCTTTTAATTTCATGGCTGCAGTCACCATCTGCAGTGATTTTGGAGCCCCAAAAAATAAAGTCAGCCACTGTTTCCACTGTTTCCCCATCTATTTCCCATGAAGTGATGGGACCAGATGCCATGATCTTAGTTTTCTGAATGTACACAATGGAGTATTACTCAGCTCTTAAAAAGAATGCATTTGAATCAGTTCTAATGAGGTGGATGAAACTGGAGCCTATTATACAGAGTGAAGTAAGCCAGAAAGAAAAACACCAATACAGTATACTAAAGCATATATATGGAATTTAGAAAGATGGTAACGATAACCTTGTATGCTGGACAGCAAAAGAGACACAGATGTATAGAACAGACTTCTGGACTCTGGGAGAGGGCGAGGGTGGGATGATTTGGGAAAATGGCATTGAAACATGTATACTATCATATGTGAAATGAATCGCCAGTCCAGGTTCGATGCATAAGACAGGGTGCTCAGGGCTAGGGCACTGGGATGACCCAGAGGGATGGGCTGGGGGGGGAGGTGGGAGGGGGG
>SJYX01002180.1:385070-396290 GCA_006410675.1 Oreotragus oreotragus | reverse complement strand
GGTTCGATGCATAAGACAGGGTGCTCAGGGCTAGGGCACTGGGATGACCCAGAGGGATGGGCTGGGGAGGGAGGTGGGAGGGGGGTTCAGGATGGGGAACACGTGTACACCCGTGGCAGATTCATGTCAATGTATGGCAAAAACCACCACAATATTGTAAAGTAATTAGCTTCCAATTAAAATAAATAAATTCATATTAAAAAAATAAACCACAAATTAGTTTATGCCCAACAATAGATGGCACTATCCTAGCAGGTGTATGTACATCTCTCCTACCAAATATTGTTGAACACTAGTAACTATTTTATTCTCATGTGGGGAAAAAATCTTGAGTCCTCCCAAAACAGAGGAAATCCCACCCGCTTCGGGTTCTTCTGATAAGCTGACACCCACATTTATATCAGGACATATCATACTTGGTTGCAATTACTTGTTTACAAGGCCATCTTCTCTACCAGACTGTGAGTTCCTCAAATTCCTAGACTATGTCTCTCAATCCTTTCTGCTCCAGCATCTGGCAAAATGCCTAGTACATGGTGAGTGTTTAGTAAATATTTGTTAAATGACTAAGCAGAGATTGCTGCTGTATGTGGTCACCTCCATCTAAGCAATCCCCTTCTATCTGCTTATCAGTGACGGGTATTAAATATGAAATGGACTGCTGCTGCTGCTGCTAAGTCACTTCAGTCGTGTCCGACTTTGTGTGACCCCATAGACGGCAGCCCACCAGGCTCCCCCATCCCTGGGATTCTCCAGGCAAGAACACTGGAGTGGGTTGCCATTTCCTTCTCCAATGCATGAAAGAGAAAAGTGAAAGTGAAGTCGCTCAGTCTGTCCGACTGTTAGCGACCCCATGGACTGCAGCCCACCAGACTGCTCCGTCCATTGGATTTTCCAGGCAAGAGTACTGGGGTGGGGTGCCGTTGCCTTCCCCGGAAATGGACTGAAAAGGCCCTTATCCAGCTCTACCTGTGGACGATAGCTAAGTGTTCCACTGCAGGTCCGTTCTGCTTACCTGAGCCCTGAGGCTCTTCCTCTCGGTCCAGTTTCATCGTCCTTCCATGTCCTTAGTCTCATGGTACATGGTTGCCGAGTGACACGGCACCCTTGTTTCCCTACACTTGGCAACGGGCACCAGCCCTGTGGAGCTGAAGATGAGCAACACCAGGCATGTTTAGCTGGGTCGAGGACAGGCTTCCTGTGAGCATAGTACCCCCTTCCTGTACCAAATGACCCCTTGATGTTCACTTCAAGACTTTACCTTGGGAAGCAGTAAGCTGGAAGGTGATATGCAACAGAGACAGTCTGACCTTACCCTTCTGGCTCAAGGGTGGCTCTGCGGAGTGACCTCTGCTGGGTAACTCCAAAAAGTTGTTGCAATGCACGCTTCTGCCATCCTGCCTTGCTTGTAGTGCCTTTGTTGATTTGTTTTTGCTGAAAGAGCCTCTGACGGCACGTTTAGCTGAGGGTTCATTTCAGATGCAGAAGCAGGGAGAAAATTCCTCTGCTGGATGGCTTTGTTGTTTGGTTTTTGAACGGAAGGCTCTGTGACATAAACAGTGCTGTCTGTCTTGATAAAAACTGCCTGCAACACAGGCTGGTAGGCAGGGAGTGTTTCAATGGTGTCGTGATGTGAGACACTCGCCGTAACATCCAGGGACCCCGTGGTGTTCCCACGTTGCATCCACTTATCAAGGAAGAGTTTTAAATCACTCTGATGTTAAAGCGAAGGGGAAGCAGTGTGAACGTCAGAACAGTTTCATCATTTTGAAAAATGCGTCTGGGGTCCCCCCTGAGTTTGGCAATTAAGGGAGGGAAAGCCACATCTTTGTAAAGAAAGTGAGGTAGACTGGGGGTGGAGGTGAAGTTAGGCCCGCTGGATGTGGGGCTCCTCCCTGGGCCTCAGCACCCTCATCGGCGGAAGAAGATAGTCCAGATGGCGCCCCCGGACAGACCAACAAAACAGAACTCTTAAGTGACTTGGCGCTGAGCACACAGACGGCCCTTGTGGCTCAGAGGGCAAAGCGTCTGTCTACAGTTCGGGAGACCGGGTTCGATCCCTGGGTCGGGGAGATCCCCTGGAGGAGGAAATGGCAACCCACTCCAGTGGGTTGGAAAATTGCCTGGAAAATCCCATGGATGGAGGAGGCTGGTGGGCTACAGTCCATGGGGTTTCAAAGAGTCTGACACGACTGAGCGATTTCACTTTCAAGCACATATTAAACTCCTCAGATTATTATCATAATTAGCCTTGGCTATGGAATCTGGCATCTTAAGTGGTTTGAATCCTGTTTTGCTCAACATCTACTAATCATATATCCTTGGACATAACATATCTTTGCCTCAGTTTCCACCTCTATCAAATTGGATAGGAAGTCCTTTTAGAACTGCTGAGCGTGAAATGAGTGGGGATCTATGTAAAGTATTTGCAGGGTGCCTGGTATGCAGTAAGCACTCAATAAATATAAACTACTGTTGTTATTATTACTGTTGCTGCTAAGGGTACTCAAAGGGCAGGATCAGTGTTCTCTGGGAAAAGGGAAATAGCCCACTGCAGCCATTTTGAAGATATTTCTGAGAACCAAAAAGCAAAGAATTGACAATTAGATGATACCAAAGGTACAAAACTTCAAAAAATGTTATATTCCTTAAAAAAAAAACACTTTGTTTTAAAACAATTTTATATTTACAAATTATTGGCAAAGATAATGTGGAGTTGCCGTATATACCTTTCACGAAGTTCAGCCAACATTTACATAACAATGATACAATGATCTAAAGAAACTGACGCTGGTACAACACCATTAGCTGCATTACAGGTGTTATTCCAGTGTCACCAGTCTGTCAATAGCACCCTTTCTTCCACTCCAAGGTCCAATCCAGGGTCCACCTGGCACCAGACTTTGTGTCTCCTCGGCCTCCTCCAGTCTGTGACACACCCTCAGTTTATTCCTGTCTTTCACCACCTTGGCCATTTGAAAAATGCTGGTCAGATACCTTGAAGGTCGTCCCCAGACTGAGGTTTGTCTGATGCTTTCTCGTGACTCAGTGGGGTGGCGGAACCTGAGGCAGAACACCACAGAGGTGGGGTGGCTCCACCGTGCATCAGGTCAGAAGGGCCCCGGGGTGAGTGTGCTCCCTTACTAGTAACACAGCAGCTAGGTCCAGCCCTCACCCAAGCGGAGAAGAGACCATCTCCACTTGGTGGGAGGAGACGTAAGGAGAAATCATTTGTGGTGATGCTAAAATTCCTTCTTAAACCTTTGCTCATGAATTTTTAGCATTTATCAGCATCCGCAGCAACTTCTACTGTAATGTTCTAGCGGTAATTTTCCATGTCTCTCTGCTGCTCATTCTGTCCACATATATTAACTGAAATTTCTCTGAAAGGAAGAAATAATCTATCTTATTTATTTATATAAGCATAGATTCATCACTGTGTATTTTATTTGGGGGCTATAAGCCTATAATATATATATATATATAGTATGCATTTTATTGGAGAATGGTATTTAGAAACCCAAGTTCTGGGTACTAAATAGGGTGTCTCTGCTACAGGTCCCTCTCAGGGAATATACACAAGTATCAGTCAGCTCAGTTCAGTTCAGTCACTCAGTCGTGTTGGACTCTTTGCAATCCCATGAATCGCAGCATGCCAGGCATACCTGTCCATCACCAACTCACAAAGGTCACCCAGACACATGTCTATTGAGTCGGTGATGCCATCCAACCATCTCATCCTCTATTGTCCCCTTCTCCTCCTGCCCTCAATCTTTCCCAGCATCAGGGTCTTTTCCAATGACTCAGCTCTTCACATCATGTGGCCAAATTATTGGAGTTTCAGCTTCAGCATCAGTCCTTCCAATGAACACCCAGGACTGATCTCCTTTAGGATTGACTGGTTGGATCTGCTTTCAGTCCAAGGGACTCTCAAGAGTCTTCTCCAAACACCACAGTTCAAAAGCATCAATTCTTCTGTGCTCAGCTTTCTTTACAGTCCAACTCTCACATCCACACATGACCACTGGAAAAACCATAGCCTTGGCTAGACAGACCTTCATTGGCAAAACAATGTCTCTGCTTTTTAATATGCTGTCTAGGTTGGTCATAACTTTTCTTCCAAGGAGTAAGCATCTTTTAATTTTATGGCTGCAGTCACCATCTGCAGTGATTTTGGAGCCCAAAAAAATAAAGTCTGTCACTGTTTCCACTGTTTCCCCATCTATTTGCCATGAAGTGATGGGACCGGATGACATGATCTTACTTTTCTGAATGTTGAACTTTAAGCCAACTTTTTCACTCTCTTCTTTCAGTTTCATCAAGAGGCTCTTTAGTTCTTCTTCGCTTTCTGCCATAAGGGTGGTGTCATCTGTTATTGATATTTCTCCTGTCAATCTTGATTCCAGCTTGTGCTTCTTCCAGGCCAGCATTTCTCATGATGTACTCTGCATAGAAGTTAAAGCAGCAGGGTGACAATATACAGCCTTGATGGACTCCTTTTCCTGTTTGGAACCAGTCTGTTGTTCCATGTCCAGTTCTAACTGTTGCTTCATGACCTGCACACAGGTTTCTCAAGAGGAAGGTCAGGTGAAAAAAGATGGGAATATGCATGTATTCTAATTAAATAATATACATACACTCATATATGCATCCAAATTTTATTTTCGTATCCAACTATATGCCTACTAACATTTGGGGTAGAAGGGATACTGGTAGATGTCTGGCCAAGTCTCTTCACTGTTCACCTGAAACTATCACAAGATTGTTAGCTGACTACACTGCAACACAAAATAAAAAAACTAAAGGGAAAAATACCCTCAAAATCAGTTATGATTTTGAGTTCAAACTGTTATCTCTGAATCTTATCTAGAAAAATAGGATTCATGGGCCTTCTCCTTATTTGTTTGTAAGCTTCTTTCTCTGGCAGTGAGAAATCTGGCATTTGATTTCTATTGATACAGTTCATTTGTTAGTTTCAGAATTGCTAACCCATGCCCCTATGAGAAACTCAACCACAGTAAATAGATAATTCACGTACAGTTTGATCTGCAGGTCTAAATCACCTAGTTTAAATACTGTCTTCCAAAGGTACATAGGTCAACT
Source organism: Oreotragus oreotragus (assembly GCA_006410675.1). Classification (NCBI taxonomy): domain Eukaryota; kingdom Metazoa; phylum Chordata; class Mammalia; order Artiodactyla; family Bovidae; genus Oreotragus; species Oreotragus oreotragus. The sequence continues at coordinate 391,187 of SJYX01002180.1, read as the reverse complement.
CCTTTCCTCCCTCATCACTTATAGGAATTATGTAGCGTATTTATTTATCACAGTCTGTATTCCTTCTTGACGTCCACTGACATCCTGGCTATTTTATTTAATTCACGTAAGTACAATTCATTCTTTGTGATGTCCATTTCTATGAGTTTTGACAAATGCATAGAATCATACATCTCCCATCACGATACCACTCAAAACATTGCCCACCAAATTCCCTCCTGCTGATCCTTTGAGTCAGCCCCTCCCTCACTCACCCACCAAAGGTCTGCTTTCCATTTCTATAATTTTGTTTTTCTAGAATGTCATATAAATGGAATCACACAACATACAAACTTCTGTATCTGCCTTCTTTCATTTAAGAAAGTTCATTCATAATTCATTCATGCTGTTGCATGAAACAATAGTTGGTTCCTTTTATCACTAAGTGGTAAAAGTGATAAACTTCCCTGATGGCTCAGCCGGTAAAGTGTCTTGCTTACAATGTGGGAGACCTGGGTTCAGTCCCTGGGTTGGGAAGATCTTCTGGAGAAGGAAATGGCAACCCACTCCGGTACTCTTGCCTGGAAAATCCCATGGACAGAGGAGCGTGGTGGGCTGCAGTCCATGGGGTCGCAAAAAGTTGGACACGACTGAGTGACTTCACTTTTCACTTTATCGCTAAGAAGTATTCCATTCTATGGATATACTACAGCTTCTTTCTTCATCCTCCTGTTGAAAGAAGACTGGGCTATTTCCATTGTTCAGCAACTACATTTAAAGTTTTTATAAATGTTCACATACACTTTTTGTATGATGATAAGTTTTAGATTCACTTGATTAAATACTTGATAAACAAAAGTGAGATTGGTTAATCATTTAATAAACTCGTGTTTAACTTCATAAGAAACTGCCCAACTGCTTTCCAAAGTGGCTGTACCATCTTGCATTCCACTAGAGCTAAAGGGTTCATTGCTGTGCAGCCTTAGCAGCATTTGAAATTGTTGGTTTTGTTTTGTCTTAGCTGTTCTAATGTAAAGGTATCTCGTTGTGACCTTAATTTGTATTTCCCTAAAAGCTAACTTTGACCTTGAACATATTGTCATATGCTTCCTTGCCCTCTATGTATCCCCTTTGACAAAGTGCCAGTTCAGATCTTACCCATTTTTTAAGTGGGTGATTTGATTTTGTATTGTTGAGGTTTAAGATTTTTTGATATTTTCTTGCTTTAAGTGTCTTGTCAGTTACGCGTTTTACAAATGGTTCACCCCACACTACGGCCTATATTTCCATTCGCTTAACGTCACCACACACACGTTGGTGCGCCCAATGCACACTGAGGTCAAACAAACTGAAACATTGGGATTTGGAGCCAGGAAATGACTATTGAAAGGGCAAGTGAGAAGAACAAGTGACTTGTGCTCAAAAAACCCAGAACTCCTCAAAGGTTTTCAGAGAGAAGCTTTTATAGGCAACATTTTGGTGAGGGCCTCAGGATGCATGACTGTCTTCTCTGGTTGGTGGTGAATTAGCAGGGCCATGCTCCGAGAATCTTGTGCTCCTCCTTGTGAGGAAGGGCGTGTTTTGCAGAATAACGCAGAGAAATCCTCTGTATCTTCTTTGGGGAGGAGCTGGGTCCTTGCCCGTGGCTGCAACTGTTGCTTCTGGGCTGAGCCTCCTTTGGTTCTGCAGCGCCCTCCCTTCCCTGATGAGCAGCTGTTTAAATCTGCTCTTGGGCATGCAGAAAAGTCTAGAAGTCTGAAATCATTATCCTGCAAATACGAAACCACGGCCTTTGGACCCAGAAAGGCAAAAGTGGGTCTCTTGTTCAGTTTCATCAACAGTTTCATTCACAAAGTAAAAGTTTATAATTTTCATAAAGTTCAGGTTAACAATTTTCTTTTCTTTTTTCAGTTCAATCTCTCAGTCATGTCCAACTCTTTTCGACCCCATGGCCTGCAGCACACCAGGCTTCACTGTCTATCAACAACTCCCAGAGCTTGCTCAGACTTAAGTCCATTGAGTCAGTGATGCCATCCAGCCATCTCATCCTCTGTCATCCCTTTCTCCCACCTTCAATCTTTCGCAGCATCAGGGTCTTTTCCAATGAGTCAGTCCTTTGCATCAGGTGGCCAAAGTATTGGAGTTTCAGCTTCAGCATCAGTCCTTCCAATGAATATTCAGAATGGATTTCCTTTAGGAAATCATGTGCTTTTGGTTTCATAACTAAAAATCTCTCCTCCAAACCCAGGGTCATATCAATTTTCTTCTGGGAGTTTCATAGTTTTATATCTGGCCTTTAAGTCAATGATCCATTTTTGAGTTATTTTCATATAATCTTGGAGGCATGCATCAATCTTCCTTTTATTTTATTCTTGCATGGGGCTATCAAGTTTTTCCTCACCATTTGTTGAAAAGACTATCTTCTCTACATAAAACTGCCTTTGCATATTTGTGTAAAAATGTGTTGGCGGCATTTATGTGCGTCTGCCTCTGAGTTTCCCATGTAAGTTTCCTGGTCTGCTGTGCGTCTTTCCTGCCAGCCCCACACTGTGCGAAGCGCCTGCTCCTGATGACTGCCTTGTTTCTCTGGAGTGTCTTTTACTTGCCTTTGTATATGTCTCATAATTTGGGTTGAAAGTGGTTCATCTAGTGTAAAATAGTGAATACTGAGGTAAACATCCTTTGTGTTTGGAGATGAGCACAGATTCCATCCTGGGAGGCGTCTTGCATCAGAGATTTGTATCACCTATTCAGGAGTTTTGTTATCGCTCTAGTTACTCTCATTCCACCTCCGTCTTCACACGTGTTCGCAGTGAATCTGAAACCATGTAGCTCACATTGGGACCTGAACCCATGGTCTTTCACCTGAAATCACATCTGCTCTCAGGATTCAGAACTTCTAGTGAAATTCAGGGTTTTGATGTCTCCTTGTAGAAAGAATTCAGTGAGTGCACCAGCCCCAAGCATCCGGTATCAGTACGGGGAGGGAGGGGGGTTCAGGATGGGGAACACGTGTATACCTGTGGCGGATTCATGCTGATGTATGGCAAAACCAATACAATATTGTAAAGTAATTAACCTCTAATTAATATAAATAAATTTATATTTTAAAAAAAAAGAAAGAATTCACTGAAAGAAAAAGTGATAGGTAAGAAATGAATTTATTCCAGGGGAAACATACTCCACACAGGGTGGGCCATTGCAGAATGGTTAGTTTTTATGGCCTGGGTAATTTCATAGGCTAATGAAAAACAGCAGAAAGCAGAGCACTGAAGAATTGATGCTTTCAAACTATGGTGCTGGAGAAGAAGACTCTTGAGAGTCCCTTGAAAAGTGAGGAGATCAAAACAGTCAATCTTAAAGTAAATCAACCCTGAATACTCTTTGGAAGGACTGATGTTAAAGTTGAAGCTCCAATACTTTGGCCACCTGATTCAAAGAACTGACTCATTGGAAAAGACCCTGATGCTGGGAAAGATTGAAGGTCAGAGAAGAAGGGGACGACAGAGGATGAGATGGTTGAATGGCATCACTGACTCAGTGGACATGAACTTGGGCAAACTATAGGGGATGGTGAAGAACAGGGAAGCCTGGTGCAGTCCATGGGGTCCCAAAGAGTCAGACAGGACTTGGTGACTTCACAACAACAGTCTCACCGGCTGATGAGTGGGAGGATCACTGCAACTATTCCAGGAACTGGGCCGCCACCCACTTGTTGGCCTTTGACAGCCTCAGAACAGTCATGATGCGGGTGATGAGTCAGGAGGTAGATGGGGCCTCCCTATAGTAAAGCGACTGGAGATTTATCCCGTATAGACTGAAATTCCAAAATGAGAATAGCAGGACAATTAAGAGAGGAGGCTGGGCGCTGCCCAGACTACGTATGTCTCATTCCCAAAGTCAGGAGACCTCCCCAGGCACACATGCACACAAAGGCTCCTTGGAGGTCAAAGGGGGAACAATGTCAAGGGATGCTCTACCCATACACCTTTGCCACAGAACCCATCTTGTCTAAGAGAAGTACCCATAGACGTGGACGGATTCTGAGATATACCAGATGTGGACTGTGGGCCAGGCAAATCAAAATGACTGACCAAAGGAAAACTGGAGGAAATGCCCTGTAAAAGGAAGTCAGCCCGAGCGACGCAGCTCAGCTGCGTGGGGACTCTCCCTGCTTCTCTGCCTGTGTCTGCCACACATGCTGCAGTCTTTCTCCTCTTAATATATGACTTGCTTCACTACTTTCTGTCTTACTGGAAATTCTTCTCTGCAAAGCTAAAGGGTCAGGGCCCTTGTCACTGATCACTGGTCTACTGGCTACAGTCTGGTGCTTTCACCCCCCAGACCCAGCTTCAGTCTTCAGTTTGAAATCCAAGGCCAACTCAAAGCCGTTGCAGGCCAAGACCACCTGAGATCAGTGGCATCAGAGGATCATGGGTGCATCTTATCAGTAGAGTTCAGTTCGGTCGCTCAGCTGTGTCTGACACTTTGTGACCCCAGCACTCCAGCACACCAGGCCTCCCCTGTCCAACATCAACACCCAGAGCTTGCTCAGACTCATGTCCGTCAAGTCAGTGACGCCATCCAACCATATCCTCTGTCGTTCCCTTCTCCTCCTGCCCTCAATCTTTCCCAGCATCAGGTTCTTTTCCAATGAGTCACCTCTTCACATCAGATGGCCAAAGTATTGGAGTTTCAGCTTCAGCATCAGTCCTTCCAATGAATTTTCAGGACTGATTTCCTTTAGGATAGACTGGTTTGATCTTCTTGCCATCCAAGGAACTCTCAAGAGTATTCTCCATCACCACAGTTCTAAACCATCAATTCTTTGGTGCTCACCTTTCTTTATAGTCCAACCCTCACATTGATACATGACTTCTGGAAAAAAAACATACTTTAACTAGATGGACCCTTTGATGGCAAAGTAACGTCTCTGATTTTTATTATGCTCTCTAGGTTGGTTATAGCTTTTCCTCCAAGGAGCAAGTTGGAGCCTTTAATTTCAAGGCTTCAGTCACCATCTGCAGTGATTTTGGACCCCCAACAATTACAGTCTCTCACTGCTTCCACTGTTTCCCCATCTATTTGCCATGAAGTGATGGGACCAGATGCCATGATCTGCGTTTTCTGAATGTTGAGCTTGAAGCCAACTTCTTCACTCTCCTCTTTCACTTTCATCAAGAGGTTCTTTGGTTCTTCTTCACTTTCTGCCATAAGGGTGGTGTCACCGGCATATCTGAGGTTATTGGTATTTCTCCCAGTAATCTTGATTCCAGCCTGTGCTTCTTCCAGTCCAGCGTTTCTCATGATGTATTCTGCATATAAATTAAATAAGCAGGGTGACAATATACAGCCTTGATGTACTCCTTTCCCTATCTGGAACCAGTCTGCTGTTCCATGTCCAGTTCTAACTGTTGCTTCCTGATGTGCATACAGGTTTCTCAAGAGGCAGGTCAGGTGGTCTGGTATTCCCATCTCTTTCAGAATTTTCCACAGTTTATTGTGATCTGCACAGTCAAAGGCTTTGGCATAGACAAGAAAGCAGAAATAGATGTTTTTTGGAACTTGCTTGCTTTTTTGATGATCCAGCGGATGTTGGCAATTTGATCTCTGGTTCCTCTGCCTTTTCTAAAACCAGCTTGAACATCTGGAAGTTCATGGTTCATACTGTTGAAGCCTGACTTGGACAATTTTGAGCTTTACTTGTTAGTATGTGAGACGAGTGCAATTGTGTGATAGTTTGAGCATTCTTTGGCATTGCCTTTCTTTGGGATTCGAATGAAAACTGACCTTTTCCAGTCCTGTGGCCACTGCTGTGTTTTCCAAATTTGCTGGCATATTGAGTGCAGCACTTTCACAGCGTCATCTTTTAGGATTTGAAATAGCTCCACTGGAATTCCATCACCTCCACTAGCTTTGTTCATAGTGATGCTTCCTAAGGCCCGCTTGACTTCACATTCCAGGATGTCTGGCTCTAGGTGAGTGATCACACCATATTGGTTATCTGGGTCATGAAGATCTTTTCTGTGCAGTTCTTCTGTGTATTCTTGCCACCTCTTCTTAATATCTTCTGCTTCTGTTAGGTCCAGACCATTTCTGACTTTTATTGAGCCCATCTTTGCATGAAATGTTCCCTTG
>SJYX01002180.1:361558-385036 GCA_006410675.1 Oreotragus oreotragus | reverse complement strand
TCCTAAGGCCCACTTGACTTCACATTCCAGGATGTCTGGCTCTAGGTGAGTGATCACACCATATTGGTTATCTGGGTCATGAAGATCTTTTCTGTGCAGTTCTTCTGTGTATTCTTGCCACCTCTTCTTAATATCTTCTGCTTCTGTTAGGTCCAGACCATTTCTGACTTTTATTGAGCCCATCTTTGCATGAAATGTTCCCTTGGTATCTCTAATTTTCTTGAAGAGGTCTCCAGTCTTTCCCTTTCTATTTTTTCCCTCTGTCTCTGCACTGACCGCTGAGGAAGCTTTCTTCTCTCTCCTTGCTCCTCGCCGGAACTCTGCATTCAGGTGGTCGTGTCTTTCCTTTCCTCTCTGACTCTGGCTTCTCTTATTTTCTCTATTTGTTACGCCTCCTCAGACAGCCACTTTGTCTTTTCGCATTTCTTTCTTGGGCATGGTCTTTATCCCTGCCTCCTGTACAGTGTCACGAACCTCCATCCATAGTTCATCAGGCACTCTGTCTATCAGATCCAATCCCTGGAATCTGTTTCTCACTTCCACTGTATAATCATAAGGGATTTGATTTAGGTCATACCTGAAAGGTCTAGTGGTTTTCCCTACTTTCTTCAATTTAAGTCTGAATGTGGCAATAAGGAGCTCATGATGTGATCCACAGTCAGCTCCTGGTCTTGTTTTTGCTGACTGTATAGAGCTTCTCCATCTTTGGCTGCAAAGAATGTAATCTATCTGATTTGCTATTGATCATCTGGTGATGTTCATGTGTAGAGTCATCTCTTGTATTGTTGGAAGAGGGTGTTTGCTATGATGAATGCATTCTCTTTGCAAAACTCTGTTAGCCTTTGCCTTGCTTCATTCTGTACTCCAAGGCCAAATTTTCCTGTTACTCCAGATATCTCTTGACTTCCTACTTTGGCACTCCAGTTCCCTATAATGAAAGAACATCTTTTTCTTTTGGTGTTAGTTCTAGAAGGTCTTGTAAGTCTTCATAGAACCATTCCACTTTAGCTTCTTCAGGATTACTGGTCAAGGCATAGACTTGGATCACTGTGATATTGAATGGTTTGCCTTGGAAACGAACAGAGATCATTCTGTCGTTTTTGAGATTGCATCCAAGTACTGCATTTTGGACTCTTTTGTTGACTATGATGGCTACTCCATTTCTTCTGAGGGATTCCTGCCCGCAGTAGTAGATATAATGGTCATCTGAACTAAATTCACCCATTCCAGTCCATTTTAGTTCACTGATTCCTAAACTGTCAACGTTCATTCTTGCCATCTCCTGTTTAAACTCTTCCAATTTGCCTTGATTCATGGACTTAACATTCCAAGTTCCTATCCAATATTGCTCTTTACAGTTGTGACTCACCTTTCCCAGACAAACCCATGTAGGATGCTTTGAACACCAGACAGCTGGAAACATCGGGGAGGTTTTCAACAGATGATCAGTGACGAGAGCAAGTGTTCATTTTAGAAACACACGGAGACTGGTTTGGAGCGAGGTAGGATGAGGAAGCTCTTGAAGTAGTACAGGAAAGCAGAGTAAAAGGAAAAGCAATTATCTGTAAGCTGGTATCATACTTTCTCTTAGGGAGGGAACTGTCTTTGTTTAGAAAAACTCCTTGACAAGTCATCTAGTTGTGAAAAGATGGACTCTCAGAAAAGAGGAGAACAAAAAAATAAAATGAAATGCTGAATTTCTCGATGGAATCAGAGAAGCACCCGTGGACGCGTGTTGCTGGAACTGATGAGAGTGGGGACGAGAGTCGGGTGCGCGGACCCGCACAGCGAGCGCAGGGCGCCTGGTGGGGCGCTGGGAAGGGCAACATTCCCGTGGGGCGACTGTCTGCGCGATCCTTAGGGGTGAGGGTTTCTAAAGCACTCATGGAAGGTGACTGGTTTCTATGACGAAAACACTCCCAATGGCCCTGAATCTTCAATAAAATTAGCCCGTATACAACAAAGGGAGGGTTTCAGGGAGTGGTGATTGGGACGGGGGGTCTGAGGGAATCTCAGAGAGAGGTTGCTTCCATCAAGTGCCTAACGGCAGTGGTCTCGGAAGCAGGGTCAGAGAAGGCCCTAAGCCGAACAGATCCTGGGAAAGTCCGCATCCCACTCCTGATACAAGCACAACGACGGAAGCTCCCAAAGGCCAGCACCGGGCTTTACACGTGCCAGAGATTCGGGTATTTGAGACAGAGTGACCTCAGCTAGCCCTTCCGTTCAGTCAGAGCTGCGTTCCCACGGCCAGGAGCAGGGCAACGCTCGGGGATGACGCATCTGTCGTATATATTATCTAATTTAAAGGAATGTTAATATATGCATTTTACATATATACTTTGATAAAGGCACAGCAAACTGAGTGTGTCAAAATCAGCTGTTTTGGTCTCCAACCTCTACCATTAAGGAGAGAAAGCAGCAGAGTTAGATCAACGTAGTCAAAGCACTTGGAATTCTTTAAGAACATCACTGCATATCTACAAAAGTGAAAATACAGCTGAGGTTACTGTCAGAGAATGTCACTGTGGAAAACATAATATATAATTAAGAACTACATTTAAAGTGGCATCAGTCTCCTCCAGCAGGAAAACTGGACATTTTCACAGGGACTGAATGAAAGCAGAGATGAGGAGTGGGCAAGTCCAGGTAGACTGGGGCCATCATGCTTGGAACCACCAGTCCCAGGAAGAGTCTTACAGAGACACTCAAGTCCCACTGCACGTATCACTTACAAAAGGCAAACCGGGCATAAAATGCCAATTATTTTGCACCTGAGACGCAAAAGCAAGACATATTACAAACAAGTGTATTTTGGGAGATTCTTTCAAAACAGCGAATCACTACCTTTGGCTCAAAGTCTGCTGCATGAACTTCAGTACCAAACAAGAGACAGCTGGAGTCACTGTCAACAACAGAAGCACGAGATCGAAGAGAAAGCCTCCTGTGCATTTATGCTGCAGGAAGAATTCCTATAAACAAGGCAGGAAATGTCACTAAAAACTTAAGGCATGATTCTTGGAAATATTCACGTTCACACTGTCTTGTTTTCTGGGGTTTTTTTCCTCCAAAATATCTCATGCCCTTTACTGAGACTAACATGGAGAATGANAGGGTCAGAGAAGGCCCTAAGCTGAACAGATCCTGGGAAAGTCCGCATCCCACTCCTGATACAAGCACCGGGCTTTACACGTGTCAGAGATTCGGGTATTTGAGACAGAGTGACCTCAGCTAGCCCTTCCGTTCAGTCAGAGCTGCGTTCCCATGGCCAGGAGCAGGGCAACGCTCGGGGACGACGCGTCTGTCGTATATATTATCTAATTTAAAGGAATGTTAATATATGCATTTTACATATATACTTTGATAAAGGCACAGCAAACTGAGTGTGTCAAAATCAGCTGTTTTGGTCTCCAATCTCTACCATTAAGGAGAGAAAGCAGCAGAGTTAGATCAACGTAGTCAAAGCACTTGGAATTCTTTAAGAACATCACTGCATATCTACAAAAGTGAAAATACAGCTGAGGTTACTGTCAGAGAATGTCACTGTGGAAAACATAATATATAATTAAGAACTACATTTAAAGTGGCATCAGTCTCCTCCAGCAGGAAAACTGGACATTTTCACAGGGACTGAATGAAAGCAGAGATGAGGAGTGGGCAAGTCCAGGTAGACTGGGGCCATCATGCTTGGAACCACCAGTCCCAGGAAGAGTCTTACAGAGACACTCAAGTCCCACTGCACGTATCACTTACAAAAGGCAAACCGGGCATAAAATGCCAATTATTTTGCACCTGAGACGCAAAAGCAAGACATATTACAAACAAGTGTATTTTGGGAGATTCTTTCAAAACAGCGAATCACTACCTTTGGCTCAAAGTCTGCTGCATGAACTTCAGTACCAAACAAGAGACAGCTGGAGTCACTGTCAACAACAGAAGCACGAGATCGAAGAGAAAGCCTCCTGTGCATTTATGCTGCAGGAAGAATTCCTATAAACAAGGCAGGAAATGTCACTAAAAACTTAAGGCATGATTCTTGGAAATATTCACGTTCACACTGTCTTGTTTTCTGGGGTTTTTTTCCTCCAAAATATCTCATGCCCTTTACTGAGACTAACGTGGAGAATGACATTCCCTGAATTTCCTAGAATTTGGTATGTAATAAGGATGCAACACCAGTAACAAAGTATGTTAGAAAGTGAGCATTGTTTAAATTAATCCTAACAAACTTCACTTCTTTAGTTATCTATGTTGATTTGGTTCCCCCAGAAGCAGACCCTGACAAGAGGATTTGAGTGCAAGTGAGATATTTGGAACATAACCCAGAAAACTCTGCGAAAGGAGAGGAGAAGACAGACGCAAAGGAGGAGAGGGTCCCGAAGGGCGCCTTGCCAAGGAGGCAGTCACCGAGGACAGCAGGGCCCACACGGCTGAGAGCCCTGGGGACAGTGTGGAGCCCACCTCTCAGTTTCCCCAACTGAGGGGCCGGGGGCTCACGCCGACTCCTCCTGTGTCTGCTGAGAAGGGCCTCTGGGAACATTGACTGCAAATTGCCCCAGGCCTGAGCCATCCCTCCTCCGGGGAGCAGACAAGCCCTTTGGAGACAGTGGAGCATGCTTGCCTAGGAGGCTTTGGGAGCTTGTAGAGGTAAATCCTGGGAGGACGTATGAAGGGGCACCACAGCATGCTTGATGTCACTGGAGCATCATAAATGACTCGGGAACTGTGGAATGAAAGACAGGCCTGAGCCATCCCTCCTCCGGGGAGCAGACAAGCCCTTTGGAGACAGTGGAGCATGATTGCCTAGGAGGCTTTGGGAGCTTGTAGAGGTAAATCCTGGGAGGACGTATGAAGGGGCACCACAGCATGCTTGATGTCACTGGAGCATCATAAATGACTCGGGAACTGTGGAATGAAAGGGATGTCGAAATAAGAAGAAGTCAAGTCCTTGGTCCAGATGGTTCTGATACCATTAACCTGATGTAGGATGCTGTGCTTTTGGGGTGAGCACCTTACACTCTTTCAGGAGGGAGAAAAGGAAGAATTATAAGTGTTCCCAGCTGAGCTCGTATGAAATGCATGCAAGTTGTGTCTCATGAAATGAGGGAAGGAGAGTGTGGAATGGCAGTGACATCTNCAACCTGATGTAGGATGCTGTGCTTTTGGGGTGAGCACCTTACACTCTTTCAGGAGGGAGAAAAGGAAGAATTATAAGTGTTCCCAGCTGAGCTCGTATGAAATGCATGCAAGTTGTGTCTCATGAAATGAGGGAAGGAGAGTGTGGAATGGCAGTGACATCTGATAGGGAAGGTGACAGAAGTGAGAAGGGGCAGAAACAGCCCATTTGGGGTGTCTGCACCCCAGCCTGGTCCCCAGGACTCATGCCCCACTTGGTGGTTATAGGAGAAACTGCCCCCTGCAAGAAGGGCCGTCTTTCTGGCAGCACTGTGTGGTCTTGAGGCTGTGAAGACCCCTGGGAGGCCAGCGCTTTGGCAGGATGAGTGAGGGCTGGCAGACCCAGGAGCTGGGGGGCAGGCCCCCAGTGTGAGCATCAGAAGCCCACGGGAGGGGCACTCGCACCCGCCTCCATGGCCAGAGCAAGGAATCCAACCAGACGGCTTCACAGGTGACATATCACCAACAGAGGAAATTTTAACACGTGCAAGAAGTGTTCGTACACATCAGAAATACTGCCAACTACTCTTGGGAAAAACTAAAGAAGCCTTGGGGAGGGTGTGGGATTGCACAGGAGCTGAGCAGAGAAATGGGCAGGTATCACCAGGGAGTGAAAACCAGACAAGGTTCAGACATGGGTGTGGGTTGTGTGGGAATGTCAGGTGAACCCGGGTTGGAGAGAAGTTCACGGATGGGAGAAATAGGACATGAGTGAGAAGCCCAGTGAGGCTCTGGAATGGCTATAGGCAAAGATGGAGTCCTTCAAAGATGTTGATCAAGCTTCTAATACGTGTCAGGCATCATTCCACACATTCAGGCTGCACTGCAAAAGAATCTCCTTATTCTTATGGAGCTTAGAGTTTAATGCAGCAAATGCAAAGAAATAGAGGAAAACAATAGAATGAGAAAGACTAGAGATCTCCTCAAGAAAATTAGAGATACCAGGAACATTTCATGCAAAGATGGGCTCAATAAAGGACAGAAATGGTATGGACCTAACAGAAGCAGAAGATATTAAGAAGAGGTGGCAAGAATACACAGGAGAACTATACAAAAAAGATCTTCATGACTCAGATAATCATGATGATGTCATCACTCACCTAGAGCCAGACATCCCGGAATGTGAAGTCAAGTGAGCCTTATGAAGCATAACTACAAACAAAGCTAGTGGAGGTGATGGAATTCCAGTTGAGCTATTTCAAATCCTAAAAGATGATGCTGTGAAAGTGCTGCACTCAATATGCCAGCAAATTTGGAAAACTCAGCAGTGGCCACAGGACTAGAAAAGGTCAGTTCTCATTTCAGTCCCAAAGAAAGGCAATGCCAAAGAATGCTCAAACTACCACACAATTGCATTCATCTCATACGCTAGTAAAGTAATGCTCAAAATTGTCCAAGCCAGGCTTCAACAGTACATGAACCGTGAATGTCCAGATGTTAAAGATGGATTTAGAAGAGGCAGAGGAACCAGAAATTGTGAACATTTGTTGGATCATCAAAAAAGCAAGGGAGTTCCAGAGAAATATTTACTTCTGCCTTATTGACTACACCAAAGCCTTTGACTGTGTAGATCACAACAAACTGTGGAAAATTCTGAAAGAGATGGGAATACCAGACCACCTGACCTGCCTCCTGAGAAATCTGTATGCAGGTCAAGAAGCAACAGTTAGCACCAGATATGGCACAACAGACTGGTTCCAAATCCAGAAAGGAGTACATCAAGGCTGTATATTGTCACCCTGCTTATTTAACTTCTATGCAGAGTACATCATCCAAAATGCTGGGTTGGAAGAAGCACAAGCTGGAATCAAGATTGCCGGGAGAAATATCAATAACCTCAGATATGCAGATGACACCACCCTTATGGCAGAAAGTGAAGAAGAACTAAAGAGCCTCTTGATGAAAATGAAAGAGGAGAGTGAAAAAGTTGGCTTAAAGCTCAACATTCAGAAAACGAAGATCATGGCATTTGGACCCATCATTTCATGGCAAATAGATGGAGAAACAATGGAAACAGTGTCAGACTTTATTTTTTGGGCTCCAAAATCACTGCAGATGGTAACTTCAACCATGAAATTAAAAGATGCTTCCACTTTGGAAGAAAAGTTATGACCAACATAGACAGCATATTAAAAAGCAAAGACATTACTTTGCCAACAAAGGTTCATCTAGTCAAGGCTATGGTTTTTCCAGTGGTCATGTATGGATGTGAGAGTTGGACTATAAAGAAAGCTGAGCATAGAAAAATTGATGCTTTTGAACTGCGGTGTTGGAGAAGACTTGAGAGTCCCTTGGACTGCAAGGTGATCAGACCAGTCCATCCTAAAGGAAATCAGTCCTGGGTGTTCATTGGAAGGACTGATGTTGAAGTTGAAGCTCCAATACTTTGGCCACCTGATGCGAAGAACTGACTCATTGGGAAAAAAAACCCTGATGCTGAGAAAGATTGAAGGCAGGAGGAGAAGGGGATGACAGAGGATGAGACGGTTGTTGGATGGTTTCACCAGCTCCGATGGACGTGAGCTTGAGCAAGCCCTGGGAGTTGGTGATGGACAGAAAGGCCTGGCGCACTGCAGCCCATGGGGTCAAAAAGAGTCAAACATGACTGAGCGACTGCACTGAGCTGAGCACTATATCTGCATGCTACTAGACAACTTTTTCTACCTTTTAAAAACATCTTTATTGGTTATCAGTAATTATCTTTTAACATTATCGTCTTAGGACCAAGAAATACAGATTTTACCTACAGAAATGTCCAAAGATGACCATTTTTGTGTCAAAATTTAATGCGCCCAGGTCTTCATTAGTCTGCGCTGCTCTTGGTCGTTGCCTTCTTCGTGATGGCATGTGACACCCTGACCATAGTGACTCAAAGGGGAGTCTGCTCAGGAGCTTCTGATAAGTGAGCTTCCTTCCTGACAAAAAGACAGTTAAGGAGAGCTGTCCTCTTTTCTGCCTCCCCATGGGATTGTATGAGAGCATAGGGTCCAGGACAACAGAGACCAAATTACTTCTATGAGGAAACAGAGAGGAAACGCCAACAGCCCGTGGCTGGAGCATAGACAGGCGGGAAGAGCCTGTGTCTTTAGTATCATCTTTGAGCCACTGATTCAGTAAATCCCAGAGTTGCTCGTTTTTGAGCATATAAATTCTTCTCATTGTTTAATCCACTTTTAATGGCATATTCTGTTACTTGCAGCCAAAAGCACGTTATCTGATGGACTCGGTGAATTTACCAAAGAGTCAATCATCTTTCAAACATTGGTACCAAATGTTCAAAACTGCCAGGGCTCATATCACTGAAAGCAGCAATGTTGTTTCTTGACCCAAAGTAAATCTGTGTGTGTCAAAGTATCCCAGAGACTGATTTTACCTGCTTTATTCTCATTCCTCTTGAAATACAAACCTTATAGTTTTCTCCACTGAGCTAAAACACCATAGATTGGATACTAAATATGCCGATTGATTTATTAATATTGCAGGAAAAATAAAAGTAACTGAAGCTGAAATGCTTTAGTGGACAGCTCTCAGAACTCCCCGCGCGGAACTGTCCTTTGTAGCAATTTGTCTACCCACAGGTCACATCATCCTTCGTCACACACTCTTAAGGTGCAGACAGCACCCTTTCCATGTGTCTGCCATGCCTCTCCTCCAACAGGGGTGCCCCACCAACGACTTTCTCCAGGGGGGATAAATCTGCCAGAGTCACTTAATGTGGGAAGCACTACAAGGCAGTAAGCAAACTTCAACTATACCCTGACCGAATTTCTTTTACAGTATCTTTACATCCCCATAAATAAAAACAGATGCAGGCTTATCACCCTCCTTGGAAAGGTATGTTTAAAAAATGAGTCAGTTTCTCTCACTGTCAAATTTCACTGTTATCGTGTGAAGACCTTTCAAGACTTTTCCCATATAAACTATGTCAGGAGAAATCTTGAAATATATCACCCGATCTGAATTGCAGATGACAAATGGCCTGGCTTTCCCATCATTCCAATGTTGTCAATTTGGCCTTCCTCCTCCCTGACGCAGGACAGACAGTGGGACTCCAGACTCAGGCCTGCATTAAGTATCACGTCCAGTAAATGAATTTATTTCCTTTACCAATATCATTGCATCAAGGAGACTCGGGGGGAACACTGGCTGGGAAGCACATTCCTGGTAACTGCAGATATTTCCATTTCCTTCCTGTAGTCCCAATAAAGATGAAATTTTAAAAGGGAAGAAAGAACCAATGAAGACAGAAGGAATGCAGCTTGGTGGTTTAGAATCCCCTCCACATTTCACACAAATTCACTGGATGGTAAAAATCCAGCACTTAAAGGAGTGGGACGGTGTGGAGCCAACGGCCCTCCACCTGCACACGTCTCCCAGCACCAGGAAGCTCTCGGGTGATACCCAGGGAGGGGCCCCCGATACTGTGTGCCAGCCCCTCGATGCAATTTACTGCCTTCCTGAAAGCTTCCCCCCTCTCTGTGGAGATCACACCTCCTCGCCTTCCTCCCCCAGGAGCTTTGTTAACTTGCTGGATTTGCTTTCCCCTGCTTAGTTCATCAGAAACGCGCTGCCGCGTCGGAGCACCTCGCGGAAGAGCAGATGCGCCGGGAGCACCTGCGGGCTGCTGCGGGCTGGACGCCGGGCCCCTCACTTATCACCCCCTCACCACCCTCCCCTCGGTCCCGGCGCCGCCTGTGCTTCGCGTGTTCCCGAGATTCCTTGGGAAACAAATGCAGTGCGTGGCATGACAAGTCCTCCCTTCCATCCCTCCCTTTCAACGTGCTAAGTGTAAATGCAGATACAAAGAAATGCCTCCCGAAAGCTCAGGCTTGAAACTCAACCCAAACGAAGGTGCAGCAGCTGCCAGGACGCCAGCACTCAGATTTCGGTCCGAGGCACGCCTTGCAAGTGACGGCAGGCTCCCGGCTGCCCTCGTCTTCAAGGGCAGAACTGGCCCCAGCGGGAGACCACCACTGAGTCTGAGGGCCCAGCCATGGGAGGCTTCTCAGCCTCTCACAATTATTAAAACACCTGTGCTAAATAACCTCCTCCAGGATAAAGTGGTCCTGGATCTCTGAAACGACTCCGTTCTTAACGAGGCGGCTTTATTGATTGCGTCTCTCCGTCAGCAGGGGAACAGGGAGGAAAAGCAGGTTCGGAACGTCTTGAAGTTTTTTCTCACCTGCGTTGCAAGGCATGATACATCCGCTTTGAAACTCTTCTTCTCCTGCAATGCTAGTGAAAACCAACCCAGATTTAAATGGCACTGAAAAGGCAACCGTAGGCAGCCCGAGGATGAGAAGGTACTGTTTATTTGGATTGAGAGCTGAATGGAAGGAGAATTTCTTCCTAACATCAGATGCTTTGGGGAAAAGATAACTCAGGGAGGACCACGCAGGAATGACAGAAATGCAGTTTTAAGTGAATAAACTTCCTCCTGCTTTTCAAGATGTGCCGAGTGCCTGTGTCATATGCTTAGTTTATTTTAAAGCAGCTGGTCACTTAAATCGAAAATCACACAGATGGATGAAAAGTTCTCCCGGGATTAGGGAGCGTCTCTTAAAGACCCACGGCCACATGGGCTGTCAGCGAGGCTGGGGCTTCAGCCGCTCTGCCCACAAGCCCGCAGACTCCTGCTGTCCAGGGAGAGGTCTGGCTGGAAGTGGGTGTGATTCCTTCAAATGCAATTCTTTCTTCAGTGAGGGTCTCTTTCCTCAGCAGTAGGGCTTGGTTCAGGCGCGGGCCTGTTATACAGGAACTGGTGCAGGAAACGTTCCAGGTTCTAAGCAAATCCAGGTCTTGTTTAATCTCTGAAATTTCCTGAAGCCTTGAAAGAGCCCTGGACCAGCATCACCCCAGGGCTCTCTCTGCCAGGACTTGAGGAGGGTTCTGAGACCAGCAATAGCTGCACCCACACCTGAAATTCCTGAGCATCCCTAGACTTAGGATCAAACCCGACCAAGCCAGATGGAACCCCCAGTGCAACCCCTGACTCGCTGCTACACCAGCGCAAGCTAGACACACACAAGTGGACGCCACTAACACACTGGAAATCTGCTCTCAAGCAACCGCTCACCTCCCATCAGTGCTCACGTGCTCCAAGAGCTATGCTAAAGCATTTTATATAAAATATCTTATCATTCCTCACAGCAAGCAGGTTCAGAAGCTACTCTTGGTTTTCCCATTTTATAAATGAAGAAGCTGAAATATAGGGTGTGTAGGTAACCCTCCCAAGGCCACAGAGCTAGTAAATACTAGAGCCAGAAGTGGTCCCACACAGTCCAACTCCGAAGACTTTACTACTTTAATTACTACACGATTCACTCAAATGCACACACACACNGCAAGAGGACTGGAGTGGGGTGCCGTTGCCTTTAGAGGCTGACAAATCTCAGTTGTATTGTTTAGGCAGATAAAGATGTGAAATCGATTATGAAATGTCAGCATTTCCTTAGTACAGGTAAGACAGAAGTGAGAGTAGCAAATGCCTGGTGGATTCGAAGTCACCCCTTTAATAAAGATCCTTTTACTCCCTTGGGTTCCAAGCTGCTCTAGAGCAGAGCGGATGAGTTCCCGTTACCCCGGGGACAGGCATGACATCCACAACCGATGGGATCCAAGCGGCGGGCATTTCCACCAGACGAAGCGACGACCTCTGACCTCAGCAAGGGTGGTGGTCACAGCCTGGCTAACGTCCATGTGTGGACGACCTTCTGTCCTGTGGTCTCTGCAGAGAAGACAAATCAAGGCATAGCTGCACACGACTCAGAGTATCTCCAAACTGCAATGCTGAAAGGCCAGCACTGCCCAGAATGCTTCCTGACTCAGCTCTTCCCATTGCACACCGTACTCACAAATGAGAGGGTGCTCACCGAGACTCTGGCCCACCTTCTGCCTCTTTCTTCAGCCACTCTTGCAAGGCTCTCCCAGATCAGAACACAGAGCTCCTGGGCCCAGGGACACAAGTCTGTGCTTTCAGGTGTCAAGCAGCCTGGCTCTTCTTACGCTCAGGCTCCAAGTCCCGCCACTCTTCTTAAAAAAAAAATGTCATTTGGCCAGAGGGTGCCCCCCACCCCCAGAAAAAATGAGTCAGCTAAATTTTTTGCCAGTGTAGCCAAAGATTAAAGCACATGCTCAGTAAAAGGTAGGCTGCAGACGCTGTGTTAAATGCAAAAACAAGTGGCTGTAAACCATCCCACAACCCACACACTTTTGCCGTTTGTTTATTGCTTCATCCAACAAATGTGCTAACTGATAGTCAAAGGCACACTCTGACAAGATTGAATATGCTGACAATATGAGAGCCCAAGTGAGTAATTGTTTCCACCACTTACAATAGGATTAAGCATTTATCAGATGAGGAAAACGCTGCCATTCAACTGGGAACAGAGGTGACATTTCAAATATAAAGCATTTGGAGTATGTTTCTCTATCTGATAAACATCTCCATCTATTTTCTTGGTTTTACATCAATTTTATCTCTATAGAAGAGATTCTGTTTTTAAACACCAGACAGATATATTTACATTCATTTGGGTACAAATAACTATACGTGTATGTGTGAACTGTGTGTATTTGAGTGTCCATACAAATACATACCATGCTGCTGCTGCTAAGTCACATCAGGCGTGTCCGACTCTGTGCGACCCCACAGACGGCAGCCCACCAGGCTCCCCTGTCCCTGGGATTCTCCAGGCAAAAACACTGGAGTGGGTTGCCATTTCCTTCTCCAATGCATGAGAGTGAAAAGTGAAAGTGAATTCGTTCAGTCGTGTCCGATTTTTCGAGACCCCATGGACTGCAGCCTACCAGGCTCCTCTGCCCATGGGATTTTCCAGGCAAGAGGACTGGAGTGGGGTGCCATTGTCTTGTCTGGATACCATAATGTGCTATAATTCACACTGAAGTTATTTTGCATAGCAACCATATTTTAATCACTTTGATAAAAATATTTAGTGAGCACATTGTATGTGCAAAATCTAAGGGCTAACAAGGG
Organism: Oreotragus oreotragus; assembly: GCA_006410675.1. Taxonomy (NCBI): domain Eukaryota; kingdom Metazoa; phylum Chordata; class Mammalia; order Artiodactyla; family Bovidae; genus Oreotragus; species Oreotragus oreotragus. Next base: position 371,868 of record SJYX01002180.1, on the reverse strand, counting down.
ATTCAAAAGTGAATAATAAATTCAATATGTTCTCAAGAAGCTTACCATTTTTCAGTTAGTTAGAAAGATGAGTAAACAAACAACTATTAGGTAAACTTAATCAAATGACAAGAGAGATGTGAAGAAAGTATTATTGGTATTTCAAAAATTATATATAAATATACACATAAAGATGGGTATAGATTAGGGGTTGTCAATCTTTTTCCATAAAGAGCCAGAGAGTAAGTAAATTAAGTTTTGTATGCCATAATCAATGTTGTCATTACTGGACTCGGCCATTGTAGCCAAAAGTGTCCATCGGTTCGGTTCAGTTCAGTTCAGTCGCTCCATCGTGTCCAACTCTTTGCGACCCCATGAACCGCAGCATGCCAGGCTTTCCTGTCCATCACCAATTTCCAGAGTTTACTCAAACTCATGTCCATCGAGTCGGTGATGCCATCCAACCATCTCATCCTCTGTGATCCCATTCTCCTGCCCTCGATCTTTCCCAGCATCAGGGGCTTTTCCAATGCGTCCGCTCTTCACATCAGGTGGCCAAAGTATTGAAGGTTCAGCTTCAACATCAGTCCTTCTGATGCTTTTGAAGTGTGGTGTGGGAGAAGACTCTTGAGAGTCCCTTGGACTGCAAGGAGATCCAACCAGTCCATCCTAAAGCAGATCAGTCCTGAGTGTTCATTGGAAGGACTGATGTTGAAGCTGAAATGCCAATACTTTGGCTGCCTGATGCAAAGAGCTGACTCATTGGAAAAGACCCTGATGCTGGGAAAGTGTCCACAGACAACATGCAAATCAGTGGGTGTGGCTGCTTTCCAAAAAGATTTTATGGACACTGAAATTTGAATTTCGTAGTATTTATCACATTCTTGCAAAATATTCTTCTTCTTTTTATTGCTTTTTTCAACCTTTTTGAAATGTAACAACTATCCTTAACTCATGTGCTGTGAAAACAAGAGGTGCACCAGCTTTGACCTGTGGGCTACGGCTTTCTGGTTTCCAATGTAGAAAGAGACAAAGTTAAGAAGTGGAGATCACAACCAGCCAGGGTGTAAAAGAGAGAACTCAGGAAAAAGCTTCACAGAGAACACAGCTTTCAAGGTGAATCATGAATAAGGAGGATGTTTGGAAGAGATGGTAGTGATGCCAAAATCTCAGCCTCTGTGCCCCGGTTGTCAAATCAAATCTTGGAGACAGAGATTTGGGTAAAGTAGAAAAGAATAGCTTTATTGCTTTGCCAGGCAGAGAGGGCCACAGAGGACACAGGCTTTCAAAACTCTGTGTTCCCACCCAGGGGGATTTGGTGAGCAGCCTTAGGGTGATGCAGGGAAGGCAATGGCACCCCACCCCAGTACTCTTGCCTGGAAAATCCAATGGACGGAGTAGCCTGGTGGGCTGCAGTCCATGGGGTCGCTAACAGTCGGACAGAATGAGCGACTTCAGTTTTACTTCTCTCTTTCATGCATTGGAGAAGGAAATGGCAACCCACTCCAGTATTCTTGCCTGGAGAATCCCAGGGATGGCGGAGCCTGGTGGGCTGCCGTCTATGGGGTCACACAGAGTTGGACACGACTGAAGCGACTTAGCAGCTTAGGGCGATGGTTGGAGGCACAGTTGCTGATAAGGGTCCGGTGTATGCTGGGTCTGCACTCCTTTCCTCTGGCCTCAGGTGGTCTCTTGATGAAATTCTGCTGTTCTGGAGGTTATGAAAGCATGGCCTCCTCTCTGAAATGAAGAATGCTTTGTCAAACACTTCAGTTCAGTTCAGTCGCTCAGTCGTGTCTGACTCTTTGCGACCCCATTGACTGCAGCACTCCAGGCCTCCCTGTCCATCACCAACTCCCAGAGCTTACTCAAACCCATGTCCATTGAGTCAGTGATGCCATCCAACCATCTCATCCTCTGTCGTCCCCTTCTCATCCTGCTCTCAATCTTTCCCAGCATCAGGGTCTTTTCCAACGAGTCAGCTCTTCACGTCAGGTAGCCAAAGCATTGGAGGTTCAGCTTCAACATCAGTCCTTCCAATGAACACCCAGGACTGATCTCCTTTAGGATGGACTGGGTGGATCTCCTTGCAGTCCAAGGGACTCTCAAGAGTCTTCTCCAGCACCACAGTTCAAAAGCATCAGTTCTTCGGTGCTCAGCTTTCTTTATGGTCAACCTCTTACATCCATACATGACCACTGGAAAAACCATAGCCTTGACTGGATGGACCTTTGTTGGTAAAGTGATGTCAGGTGGTTAGCATCTTCCCTTTTGGGTGGAGTGGGGGGCACGGGTTAGTCCCGCAGAGGAGCTCCGTCCGCGGGGAGCCCAGACCGAGGAGCCTGCCCTGAGGCCACGCTGTGGTTTCTTAGCTTCTCCTCTCTGGCTTCTGCGTGCCCTCCCCTCACTGATCAGCAACTGCTTGACTCTGCTGCTTGCAACTCAGGGAAGGCCGTGGAGGCCAAAGCTGTTTCTTACTAACTGGGAAACGGCAAGCACAGAAAGGCGCCCATGCCCAAAGCCCCACAGGTTCTGCTTGGCTTCAGCAACAGGACGGGAAAGGAAGGGGAAGTGAGGTGAAGAATGTCAGGCTGAAGAGTTTGGTGGTGGCATAGAGGAATCCCCGGCCAAGGGGCAGGCTTTGAAGAGTCAAGGAAATTATCCCCTGATTTAAAATACCTGGAAAGTGGAAGGAGGGAGGTGTACTGAGGTTTGCAACCATCCAGCTGAGTTATCATGAGAGACTTGACTTTCCAAAGGGTCCATGGGACTGAGAATGGGAGGAAGGATTCAAGGGACAGTGGTGAAGCTGTGGAGAGACCTTGGGGCAGAAGGCCGACGGCCCGTAAGCCCAACTGGCTGCGGTTCTCACAGGACCCGCAAGTGTGACGGCGTGAGAAGAGACAAAAGGGACAAGAGATTCGTTTCAGGGAGATTCCTGGGAGGACAACGATCATTGCGGGCACACGAAGGCAAGCACCCAAAGGAGCCGACGGTTCCCTAGTTCTAAAACGGTCTCCACACACAGCCCGTCTTCTCTAGCTGCAGATCATCCATATCCTACCATGAGCAGCTGAGATGACTCCAAATCGGAATGGAGGATTACCTCCCAGCGACACCTTTCTAAGTGCTGTGACAATCCGGGCTCAGATAGCTGTCCTTCACCCTCCACGTCTTGGTAGAAAACCAGTTAGGAACCACTGCTACCGACGGCTTCCAAACTCAAAAGTCTCACGTCTCCTTAGTCAAAACCTCTGCAACACTGAACGCTGAACTTTGCCTTTGCCTTATTTATCTTCGCGTAAACCATGAGCCTGGACCTCAGAGAGATGTTTGGACTTCACGTGCAGCCTGAGACTCCTCAGCCTACGAGTAATGCTGTCCGACGGGATGCTCTGCAAGGGGGACGGCGCTCTGGCCTGTGCTGCCCCGTATGCGAGCCACTAGCCCATGTGGTTAGTGAATACTTGGGATGTGTCTAGTGTGACCCAGGAACTAAGGTGTGAACTCACTTTAGTCTGAGTCACCTTTGTGGCTAAGTGGCTGCCTTGTAAGACAGGGCAGGTATGGGTGATAATCGCAGCTGGGGAGCGAGTGCGCAGTCCAGGGAGTAATGTGAGGAACGTACCCAGGACCCCAGAGCGAGGTGGTGTTTGGGGCTGGCAGGAGGGAGAAGAGCCATAAAGAGGGGCACAAAATGAAGCCCTTGGAAAAATTCCCCCCAGATTGCCTAGGCCAAGGAGCCAAGGAGATTTAGCAGGGAAGGCTGGCCACCCGTTTCAGCAGAGGTGTAACAGACATGAGGAAAGAGAGACATCTTCACAGAAAGCGGATGTTAGCTGATCGCTAGGGACGGCTGACACCTGCGGGAGTGTGACCTGGGCGCAGTCAGATTGCAGCGGGCTTAGGAATGACCTGGCGGGGGCTGGGGATCGGCAGATGCAGACCGTTATCTATAGGACGATAAACAGCAAGGCCCTCATGTCAATATCCGCGATAAACCACGTGGAAAGGAATAGGAAAGAGAACGCATACGTACGTATAACGGAATCACTTCGCTGTACAGCAGAAATTAACACAGCGTTGTAAATCAACCACACTTCAGTTTCTAAGAGTTTTTGTTTGTTTGTTTGTTTGTTTGTTTTAAAGAAAGAAAGAAAGACACCCTAAAGCACCCTCGGTTCGCTTTTGTCTTCAGACAGGTATTTGCTCATCCTGCCCCCAGGAGCTGCTTGTTCCCTTTCTTCCTGCAGAGCCCTGGGGAGAAAGACGTGACATTCTTGCTTGTGCGTTTGCTGCCACATCTCATCCAGATGTTGCTTCTCCTGAACAGAGACCTGAACATTCGTGGCAAAATGCATCAGCCTCAATGCTGGAACCTTGTTCCACTGTGGACTATATTTGAATAAACACGTCTGGGTCACTAAGTTCCTCCCAACAAATGTTTTAACATCTTCCCATTTCTTTCTCCCATTTGTTCAGTTCATTTCAAAAATAATAATCATTGTTCTTTGCCGTTTTGTCCAGTTTGTTACTGTCTTGTATTTTTTTTTTAATGAGAAAAATTTAGTGCAGCATGTTATGCGTCTGATTCTAAATGTCGACAGTAAAGCTCTCCAGACTCATGATTTCCGTGACAAATGTAACTCCATCTCATTGCCGAGTCACAGAGGCGCAAGCATTAACATTTTATGCTATATGACAAAATACTGCACTTTTGGAAAGGGCCGGAATTGATGTTACTATGACAACTCCAAATTTCTGACTTTGGCATGTAAAATTTCAAGGGTACAGTAGTGTTACAACACAAGAGTGTTTATAAGATTTTGTCTGAACACTAAGATCTTGATTACAAGTCTTCACTGAGAGCAATAGGAAGTGTTCCTCCACTTACAATACACATCAGTGAAAGAGACAGGAGGATATATGTGGCTGCAAAATATTATGAAGTCAATTAAAATCTTATTTCTTTTTGTAGCGGCTACACTTATAAACACATACATACAGTATGCAGCCTTGGATACAAATACAAATAAAACATAAAGAGAAAACATATAAAACCTCATAAATATACAGTATCCTGCCTTATCAATATTCATTTATGCATATCTCTGCACTCACGCATTAATAAAAGCACATATATTGGATTTGAATGTGTGAGGGATGGGTAGGGAAGCTGTAATCAAGATATTCAAGCTCTTCTCTTCATGGAGAAGGATTACATTATCTCTCTCAGCCTATTATGTCTTCTGAAATTTCCAAATGTATGTTTTGGCCTCTTCAACTTTAGTCTTTTGCATTTAAGTAATGAGACAGTTAAGTACAATAAATGGATCACTCAAGGGCATTACAAAGAATGTTTTGATCTGTTTAAAGCCTTTAGCTTCAGAGCAAAGGCCTGGTTTACTGTGACCTTAGTGAGTTCAAACTATTTTNGGCGATGGTTGGAGGCACAGTTGCTGATAAGGGTCCGGTGTATGCTGGGTCTGCACTCCTTTCCTCTGGCCTCAGGTGGTCTCTTGATGAAATTCTGCTGTTCTGGAGGTTATGAAAGCATGGCCTCCTCTCTGAAATGAAGAATGCTTTGTCAAACACTTCAGTTCAGTTCAGTCGCTCAGTCGTGTCTGACTCTTTGCGACCCCATTGACTGCAGCACTCCAGGCCTCCCTGTCCATCACCAACTCCCAGAGCTTACTCAAACCCATGTCCATTGAGTCAGTGATGCCATCCAACCATCTCATCCTCTGTCGTCCCCTTCTCATCCTGCTCTCAATCTTTCCCAGCATCAGGGTCTTTTCCAACGAGTCAGCTCTTCACGTCAGGTAGCCAAAGCATTGGAGGTTCAGCTTCAACATCAGTCCTTCCAATGAACACCCAGGACTGATCTCCTTTAGGATGGACTGGGTGGATCTCCTTGCAGTCCAAGGGACTCTCAAGAGTCTTCTCCAGCACCACAGTTCAAAAGCATCAGTTCTTCGGTGCTCAGCTTTCTTTATGGTCAACCTCTCACATCCATACATGACCACTGGAAAAACCATAGCCTTGACTGGATGGACCTTTGTTGGTAAAGTGATGTCAGGTGGTTAGCATCTTCCCTTTTGGGTGGAGTGGGGGGCACGGGTTAGTCCCGCAGAGGAGCTCCGTCCGCGGGGAGCCCAGACCGAGGAGCCTGCCCTGAGGCCACGCTGTGGTTTCTTAGCTTCTCCTCTCTGGCTTCTGCGTGCCCTCCCCTCACTGATCAGCAACTGCCTGACTCTGCTGCTTGCAACTCAGGGAAGGCCGTGGAGGCCAAAGCTGTTTCTTACTAACTGGGAAACGGCAAGCACAGAAAGGCGCCCATGCCCAAAGCCCCACAGGTTCTGCTTGGCTTCAGCAACAGGACGGGAAAGGAAGGGGAAGTGAGGTGAAGAATGCCAGGCTGAAGAGTTTGGTGGTGGCATAGAGGAATCCCCGGCCAAGGGGGAGGCTTTGAAGAGTCAAGGAAATATTTTAAATCAGGGGGAAATTATCCCCTGATTTAAAATACCTGGAAAGTGGAAGGAGGGAGGTGTACTGAGGTTTGCAACCATCCAGCTGAGTTATCATGAGAGACTTGACTTTCCAAAGGGTCCATGGGACTGAGAATGGGAGGAAGGATTCAAGGGACAGTGGTGAAGCTGTGGAGAGACCTTGGGGCAGAAGGCCGACGGCCCGTGAGCCCAACTGGCTGCGGTTCTCACGGGACCCGCAAGTGTGACGGCGTGAGAAGAGACAAAAGGGACAAGAGATTCGTCTCAGGGAGATTCCTGGGAGGGCAACGATCATCGCGGGCACACGAAGGCAAGCACCCAAAGGAGCCGACGGTTCCCTAGTTCTAAAACGGTCTCCACACACAGCCTGTCTTCTCTAGCTGCAGATCATCCATATCCTACCATGAGCAGCTGAGATGACTCCAAATCGGAATGGAGGATTACCTCCCAGAGACACCTTTCTAAGTGCTGTGACAATCCGGGCTCAGATAGCTGTCCTTCACCCTCCACGTCTTGGCAGAAAACCAGTTAGGAACCACTGCTACCGACGGCTTCCAAACTCAAAAGTCTCACGTCTCCTTAGTCAAAACCTCTGCAACACTGAACGCTGAACTTTGCCTTTGCCTTATTTATCTTCGCGTAAACCATGAGCCTGGACCTCAGAGAGATGTTTGGACTTCACGTGCAGCCTGAGACTCCTCAGCCTACGAGTAATGCTGTCCGACGGGACGCTCTGCAAGGGGGACGGCGCTCTGGCCTGTGCTGCCCCGTATGCGAGCCACTAGCCCACGTGGTTAGTGAATACTTGGGATGTGTCTAGTGTGACCCAGGAACTAAGGTGTGAATTCACTTTAGTCTGAGTCACCTTTGTGGCTAAGTGGCTGCCTTGTAAGACAGGGCAGGTATGGGTGATAATCGCAGCTGGGGAGTGAGTGCGGCAGTCCAGGGAGTAATGTGAGGAACGTACCCAGGACCCCAGAGCGAGGTGGCATTTGGGGCTGGCAGGAGGGAGAAGAGCCATAAAGAGGGGCACAAAATGAAGTCCTTGGAAAAATTCCCCCCAAATTGCCTAGGCTAAGGAGCCAAGGAGATTTAGCAGGGAAGACTGGTCACCAGTTTCAGCAGAGGTGTAACAGACATGAGGAAAGAGAGACATCTTCACAGAAAGAGGATGTTAGCTGATCGCTAGGGACGGCTGACACCTGCGGGAGTGTGACCTGGGCACAGTCAGATTGCAGCGGGCTTAGGAATGACCTGGCGGGGGCTGGGGATCGGCAGATGCAGACCGTTATCCATAGGACGATAAACAGCAAGGCCCTCATGTCAATATCCGCGATAAACCACGTGGAAAGGAATAGGAAAGAGAACGCATACGTACGTATATCGGAATCACTTCGCTGTACAGCAGAAATTAACACAGCGTTGTAAATCAACCACACTTCAGTTTCTAAGAGTTTTTGTTTGTTTGTTTGTTTGTTTTAAAGAAAGAAAGAAAGACACCCTAAAGCACCCTCAGTTCGCTTTTGTCTTCAGACAGGTATTTGCTCATCCTGCCCCCAGGAGCTGCTTGTTCCCTTTCTTCCTGCAGAGCCCTGGGGAGAAAGACGTGACATTCTTGCTTGTGCGTTTGCTGCCACATCTCATCCAGATGTTGCTTCTCCTGAACAGAGACCTGAACATTCGTGGCAAAATGCATCAGCCTCAATGCTGGAACCTTGTTCCACTGTGGACTATATTTGAATAAACACGTCTGGGTCACTAAGTTCCTCCCAACAAATGTTTTAACATCTTCCCATTTCTTTCTCCCATTTGTTCAGTTCATTTCAAAAATAATAATCATTGTTCTTTGCCGTTTTGTCCAGTTTGTTACTGTCTTGTATTTTTTTTTTAATGAGAAAAATTTAGTGCAGCATGTTATGCGTCTGATTCTAAATGTCGACAGTAAAGCTCTCCAGACTCATGATTTCCGTGACAAATGTAACTCCATCTCATTGCCGAGTCACAGAGGCACAAGCATTAACATTTTATGCTATATGACAAAATACTGCACTTTTGGAAAGGGCCGGAATTGATGTTACTATGACAACTCCAAATTTCTGACTTTGGCATGTAAAATTTCAAGGGTACAGTAGTGTTACAACACAAGAGTGTTTATAAGATTTTGTCTGAACACTAAGATCTTGATTACAAGTCTTCACTGAGAGCCATAGGAAGTGTTCCTCCACTTACAATACACATCAGTGAAAGAGACAGGAGGATATATGTGGCTGCAAAATATTATGAAGTCAATTAAAATCTTATTTCTTTTTGTAGCGGCTACACTTATAAACACATACATACAGTATGCAGCCTTGGATACAAATACAAATAAAACATAAAGAGAAAACATATAAAACCTCATAAATATACAGTATCCTGCCTTATCAATATTCATTTATGCATATCTCTGCACTCACGCATTAATAAAAGCACATATATTGGATTTGAATGTGTGAGGGATGGGTAGGGAAGCTGTAATCAAGATATTCAAGCGCTTCTCTTCATGGAGAAGGATTACATTATCTCTCTCAGCCTATTATGTCTTCTGAAATTTCCAAATGTATGTTTTGGCCTCTTCAACTTTAGTCTTTTGCATTTAAGTAATGAGACAGTTAAGTACAATAAATGGATCACTCAAGGGCATTACAAAGAATGTTTTGATCTGTTTAAAGCCTTTAGCTTCAGAGCAAAGGCCTGGTTTACTGTGACCTTAGTGAGTTCAAACTATTTTTTTTCACTAACAAGTGAAACATATATTTCAATAGAGTTAATGTATGACTAGCTTCTTAAAAAGACTCCATTTCAGGGGGTTGGGAGGTGAGGGGAGCTTATTTCTAAACCCCCGCCCCAGATGTTTTTAAGAAAGCATCTCACACACTGCTATACATAAAATAGGTAAACAGCAAGGACCTACGGTATAGTGCAGGGAACTATACTCAGTACTGTGTAATAACCTACAATGGAAAAGAATCTGAGAAAGAATAGATAAATATATACCTATATATACACAGATATAGTCAGTCGTGTCTTCACTTTTTGCGACCCCATGGCCTGTAGCCTGCCAGGTGCCTCTGTCCATGGGATTCTCCAGGCAAAAATACTGGAGTGGGTTGCCATGCCCTCCTCCAGGGTATGTATATATATGTATATAGAAGAATTGCTTTACTATATATATAAAAGAATCACTTCAAACTAATACAACATTGTAAATGAATTACATTTCAATTGAAATAAAGAAAGCATAATGTCAGTCAATGAAAACTTGTGAAGTATATGGTCTTGCAGCTCTATTTCATTTCTGTTAGTAGTTAGTGGTACAAATATAGTTTTCTTCAAAAACTCAAAGCCCTGACACTCTTTTGGAGAGATCTGTGCTTTTTCTCAACTGAGCCTTTCTGGTTTCCCCACGGGACCCAGGGTTCAGGACCCTTCTGTCTTTTTATTGGGTGACTCTCGCTGCTTAGGCCACGCCCAGCTCTGAGAGGAGACTCTGAACTGTTTCCTAGGCCTTCCTGTCCCTTAGGCGTCGTCCTCCTCTATAGCTTGTTATTCCTTTGGCAACTGTGAATAATGCGCCAGCGTCCTTACTAAAGATCAGTTGTTTTATGGAACCAGGATGGATAATTAGCAAATTAATTCATTAGAGTTATCCTTCTGTTGGGGAAGGCAATGGCACCCCACCCCAGTACTCTTGCCTGGAAAATCCAATGGACGGAGTAGCCTGGTGGGCTGCAGTCCATGGGGTCGCTAACTGTCGGACAGACTGAGCGACTTCACTTTCAC
>SJYX01002180.1:330238-361316 GCA_006410675.1 Oreotragus oreotragus | reverse complement strand
GACTGAAGTGACTTAGCAGCAGCAGCATTCTCCTATTATTGAACCAATCATCTGTATAAGCAAGATGTCCTTAGTTTATAAAAAAATATTTGTGCCTATGAGTGAATAATCGTGAGCCTATTTTTCTACAAAGAGCTTAAAAAGACATTGCATTGTGTTCTTACCAAAAACAACTAGAAGCTTGTAACAGGGGCCAGAGGTAGCTCAGGGCACCAGGAGTCAGGAGGTAGAACATCTCAGACAGGGAGCCTTGGTCTCATAATACCTCACGTTTACTGAGCTCTTACTGAAAGCAAGGTGCTGGCTGTAGAGCCTTCCAGGTGCATCCTGTAATCCTCACAAAAACCCCATGAGGACAAGGCAGTGACACAGCAGGGGAAGCGACTTGTCAGGTGCATACAGCCAGAAAGCGATGAGCCAGGATTTGAACCCAGGCGGCCTGGCTCCAGACCACACGCGACTGGTTTCTTGACTTAATTTTATCAGACCTCTTAAGGAGAGGCAGTGTTTGGGACATAGAGTTTTGGACCCTCCTGAGGCAGCCCTGTTACCATCTGAGGATGTGATGGGTCTTCCTTTGAGTGGAAGCTTCAAAGCAGTTCCTCTCCGTTCAGACAATTTTGCCCCTTGCATGTCTGATATTGAAATATGTCCCCTATGTCCCTCACGTCAGTGAGAGAAGGAAAGGCCAAACTTACACCTTAGTGGTAAAATTTTCCCTTTACAATTGCATAGATTTTTTTCTTTTTATTAAAATAAAAATCTTTTATTACAGAAAATGTTTCAAAAACAAAACCGACACTCTTAACAGTCAGACCCTCTTCCCGACCACTCCTGACAGTAATGCCATGGACACTTAAGCCTTTAGCATATTCCCCGTTCGTGTTGTTCATAGGTTTCAGCCCTAAAGGAAATCAACACTGAATATTCGTTGGAAGGACTGATGCTGAATATAAAGCTCCAATACTTTGGCCACCTGACGCGAAGAGCCGGAGCACTGGGAAAGACTCCGATGCCAGGAAAGATTGAAGGCTGGAGGAGCAGGGGGCAATAGAGGGTGAAGCGGCTGAACAGTGTCGCCAAGTCAATGAACACAGGTCTGAGCAAACTCCCGGGACTGTGAAGGACAGGGAAACGTGGCAGCCCCAGGGTCACAAAGAGTCAGACACACCTGAGCTACGAAACAACCCCCATGAAGCTTCACATGTGTCTTATTTATTTCACTTTAGATCATAAGCCTCATGCCTCTTATTTATTACCAAGTCAATGGCTTTATGATATTTCATTGTGTGTAATATCTAATGTGTTTACAATTAAACATGTGTGTTTCCTTTCTTTCCTTTTTCTACTATCATAGATAATACTGAAATGAACATCTGTGTATTTCAGATTATTTCTAACACGAATAGGGTAGACTTTTAGACATGGGATTACTATGTCAATGACATGATCCTTTACAAGGCTCTTTCTGGTAGTTCCTGCCAAATTGCTTCCTAGAATCTACTACGGAATTCTCTCTAGAACCCTGAAGCATTTAGTGAAACAACTGCTGTTTGAGGAGATTATGTTAAGGTATGTGCTAGTCCTGTTAGCAAAGTAAAGCCTCAGAGAGCTCCATGTTTGAAACTCATTAACGTCAGCTTCTCAGAACTGCCTTCCCAAAGTCAGATGTCAGGAGGGTGCCCTTGGCTGTCACTGAGGACCGTCACGGCCAGAACCATGTGGATAAAGCCACTGCTGAGAACTGTCTGCAGTGTTGGCCCTGATCCCTTCCAGGAGTGACGTCTCCTTCACTCAGGTCCATGGCTGGACCTTCACAGCTGGTCCAGACTCCAGTGTTGTCTCCAGGGTTGGTCCTGATCCCTTCCACAGGAGTGAACAAACTTTGTCTTCCCTGCATCACTGGTACACAACTGTTTTTTTCCTTTAGAGAAAAGAAAACATAGTTCCATTTCTGCCTGGAAAGTCAGAAACCCTAAAACTTCAGTTAATATCCTGCAGTGACCTACAGCTACAAACTTTTCAGGAGCAAAAGACTCTGCCCCCGTCTTGTCCCAGTAAGGCCCTTCAGTCAGATCCTCTATTATTACTGCGAACGCTCTGCCCTGGACAATTGAAGCCCCACTTCCTGATGACTCCCCCACTGTCCTCAGCATGCTCATTACATGCACAGTTCCCTTATTGCAACACCTCATTTGAATCACACATGTGAGTCTATATTCTTACTTGCCTTTTATGTCCAATTTGGTGACTGGGTCATAGGCCCCCAGAGAGTGTCTCTCCTGTCCTCATCCAGGAGGGATTCTTAGAGGAGAGGATCTTATAGTTCAGGCTTATGTAGTGATCTCTATGGAATCTGTTGTGTATTCCCCCGAGAAATACAGTGGAGTGAGAAGAATCCATTATTGCCCCTTATAACGTTTCAGGACTTAAAATCCTTTTATATCATAGTAACCTCTAATAAAGGCAGAGTCACTTAAGCTTGGAAGTCATTCTCTTGCATAATAGAGACATAAACTGCTAAACGGACCTGTTTTCATCGCTGGCCCTACAGCTTAGGGTACGGTCTCAGGGAAGAGTCTCCTGAGTGGTCAGCAAAACAGACATGTTGACTCAGTACCCACTGCATGTACCAAACCTCTCTCTGAGAAAAGGGGATGCTTCTGAAAACTCTCTTTCAGTTTGGTTAGGGTCTAGAAATTCTGCACCCCTTTCTGCACCCCTGCAGCAGAGACGGTTTCTCATCAGCACTCCTTAAACAAGACTATGTCTGTCTTGCAGGAGCATCTCTGGAGAGTGCTTATGTTCTCTGGTAAGCCACTCTTCTTCAATATGGAAGCTCAACAAACCAGCTCCCGTCCCTTTGTAGCCCCTAGTGATTCCCACTCAAGTTNTCTCCTTAAACAAGACTATGTCTGTCTTGCAGGAGCATCTCTGGAGAGTGCTTATGTTCTCTGGTAAGCCACTCTTCTTCAATATGGAAGCTCAACAAACCAGCTCCCGTCCCTTTGTAGCCCCTAATGATTCCCACTCAAGTTTCCAGAATTACTTGAGAACTATTCAGTGGGTCTCTCCCTTTGTGAAGTCAGAATTTGATCTGTATGCCTTAGTCAGAAATAGAGTTATGAAATGTGGCTGAACAAGGTTCTTGAGGAAAGAGATCCAGGGTCAATGTTCCCATCAGCAAAGGAACCAACTCACTGAGGAAGCCACCAGGAGAGGAGGAAGTTGGAGGCAACTGAATCGTCATCTGGAGAAGTCTTCAAGTCTCAGGAGGGCAGGGTAAGGAAAACAGACTTCTTGATCCAAGAGGATCTTCAGGTCTCTCATGTCTGAAGTGTGGAAACATCCCAAACTAGCCACTGAAAGAAGATGAGGCAGCTTTGAAACAGGCAGTGACAGCTTCCCCTAATTCCATCCAAACCCTACAGCAGAGAAGATGCAGAAGACACCGTCCCACTCCCAGAGACCGGGAAGTGGCTAATGGAGCCATATATTCATCATATTGATTGGCCCATTGATTTTTTCCCCATTTTTAAGCACCATCTCCTTGGTCCTGTGCCAGAGATGCTTTAAAGAACTTAAACAAGACGTACACCAAATCGTGCCAGTGGCCTCCAGGGAACCAGCAAAGTAACTTTATCTGTTGTCACAAGTGCAGCTGTGCAGGTGAATCCCCTTCAGAAGAGCTTGCAGAATCTTGGATCCAAACAGCTACTCAACCTATCAAATTAAGAACTCCCACTGGGCAGGGAGGTAAGGAAAGCCTAAGTGGTGAGCCTGGACAGCTGGGCTAAGATGTTACAAAGAAACAAAATTGCTCAGGCCACCCTGCTAATGAAAGTTGAAAGATTCTCATCTCAGCATCAGGGGGTATGGATGGAGCACATCCACTCTCACAGGAAGGATCCCAGAAATTCTGACACCCCCAGTTCCTTAATTCATTGGCGCCCTAGTTCTACTGTATTTGAGAACCATCTGGAACATAGTTTAAAGAGCAGATCCCTGGATACACCCTCATCCGGTCTGGTTCAGCAGGGAGAGGGCCTAGGAACCTGCATCATAACAAGCAGATTTTTCGGTGAAAGTGTTCTTTGGATTCAACTTCTCCAACTCTACAAACAAGTTTACTGCAAAACCTTATTTGGTATAAAATGAATGCTGTTAAGTATTTGGAAGTTTGATAATTATCCCTTAATTGTTGGCCATTCATCCTCATCTAAAGAGCCCCTGGCCAACCCATGAGCAGAAATACGCAAAGATTGGTGTTAACTAGAAATTTCTGACTCCAAGTGGCAGAAACTGGCTTACTAATTTCAGCCAATTCAAGCAAACCAGGCCTGTTGCTAAAGCTGAAGCTCCAGTACTTTGGCCCCTGAGGCGAAGAGCAGACTCACAGAAAGCACCCTGATGCTGGGAGAGATTGAGGGCAGGAGGAGAAAAGGGCAACAGAGGATGAGACGGTTGGATGGCATCACCTACTCGATGGACATGAGCTTGGGCAAACTCCAGCAGATGGTGAGGGACAGGGAAGGCTGGCTTGCTACAGTCCATGGGGTCCCAAAGAGTCTGACAAAACTTGGTCCTGAACAGCAAAAGCAAACCAGTGAGGCTACCCTGGTGTCCCCTGGAGTTCGATGCCCTGAGATGTGGAACTAGAAATTCACAACACTCTGCCTCTCTGATTTCTGCTAATCTCTCTCTGTCTCTCGAAACATTCCTTCCCTCCTTTTCTATTTACGGATGTCCCAAGTAACCCAATTAAACATGTGAGAGCTCTACACACTGAGACTAAATTCCAATTCTAACTTGGGTGTGTTGCTACCTACAGTACAACGGATGCAAATCCAAGGTCACCTAGAGGTCAGGTGTCATAAGAAGGGTGGAAGGTAATCCTGACTAGAGAGTGGTAATGAATTCAAAGTTTCAATCATACTTTTTCTGGGCTTTCCATTTATCTCAAATCCTCACACTCCTGAGAGGGATATCTCATAACTAATCATGTCTTTATAGCAGGAAACAAATGGCTCTTTCTTAGAAGGAAAATAAAATATTGTTACATGGACCAGATTTAGTCTCAGCAGGTCAGCTCAAGGCATAACCGTCAAAGGGAGGAAAAACAACCTGATGCTCTTTACCTTCTGTCCAAGTCTTTACACCCCTAGTGAGCCTACTGCTCCCCCCACCCATTCTCTTTAATCCAGAGTATTGTTTAATCATTTGAACCCAGTGTGCATGGGTTCAGGAAAGGCAATGGCACCCCACCCCAGTACTCTTGCCTGGAAAATCCAATGGACAGAGTAGCCTGGTGGGCTGCAGTCCATGGGGTCGCTAACAGTCGGACAGGCTGAGCGACTTCACTTTCACTTTTCTCTTTCATGTTGGAGAAGGAAATGGCAACCCACTCCAGTATTCTTGCCGGAGAATCCCAGGGATGGGGGAGCCTGGTGGGCTGCCGTCTATGGGGTCACACAGAGTCGGACACGACTGAAGTGACTTAGCAGCAGTAGCAGCAGTGCATGGGTTAAGCTGATCTGTCCCTTACTCCAGGGAAAAGGTGCCCACGATAAGCTTAAGAACACCCATGTGAGTGATGGAACATTCATTTTATTTACCCTGAAGGGGTCTCTTTCCTGGAGCACCGGGTGTATGAGTTAGTTCTTGTGCTAGGACTTTGTGCCTCTCACATTTGAGCAATAAAGCAAATCAAAACGGACAGCGTATGATCAGGAGTCCTGATCTCAAAAGCAGATGTATTCTCAGATATATATCTTTTGGCACTTCATGACCTATTTGCCTGTATCAGGAGGATTTTCCGTTTTTAAATATTTAAACCTGGTGAAAGAGTTCATTTCAGCCTCAGCGACAGGCAACCCCCTTGGTACTCGGCAGCTTGAACAGAATTTTCTTTCTGAAGAAAATTCATCCTCTGAAGGTTGAAGGTGGAGGTGTGTGTGTGAGCGGGGGGAGGGGGGCGGGCTGGGGGGAGTTTGATCACAACTTAGCAAACCTTGGCATTCTTTACAGACTCTGTCATCTGCTGCCTGGCGGCCTTTGCACCCACCCAGGGGTTCTCTACCGGCAGCTAGTTGGGGTGTATGCATGTGCGTGCGTGCGGGTGTGGATCTGTGTGTTGGTTTTAATCAAGCCCCAAACTTCTTCGCCTGAAATTTTATAAGTTCTTTCTGGATTTAATCTGTGCATTTGAAGGAAGAATTACTAATAAGCATCTGGTCTCTTGAGAACAGACACTCATCAAAGTAGCCCATCAGACATCTGAGTCAGCTTCAAATGAGTCTCCCTTTAAGTTCAAGGAGCACAGCCTTACCCTTTCAGGCAAGCGGCGGCTCTTCTTTAAGCAGGGGTGCCAGGGAATCCAGCAGGACAGGAAGCAGAGATGGGTTCCCACGCCTCTCCAGCTTTCGGGAATCCACGCGGGAGGTGGGGGTAGGGCGTGGACTCCCAGGAGCCACCTGGTGGCTGTGTGCGGAACAACAGGCAGAGACACAGCTTCTGGGGCGCACAACAAACCTTCGGGGGCATCGGGGGAAGGGGTGCGGGCAAACCAGACCTCCGGAGGGGCACTCACGAGGAGGGCGTGCTGGCGATTCTGTGAGACCCCTGAAGGGAAGGAAGCATTGGACAGCCGAGCTAGTTTCTGCTACTCAATCTGTCTTCCCTAACCACTCTTCAGGGAGATGGATAATCCAATAATATGACTGACTCTTTATGACCCAGTGGACTGCAGCACGCCAGGCTCCCCTGTCCACCACCAAATCCTGGGGCTTGCTCAAAGTCATGTCCATCGAGTCGGTGATGCCATCCACCCATCTCATCCTCTGTCATCCCCTTCTCCTCCTGCCCTCAATCTTTCCCAGCATCAGGGTCTTTTCCTCTTCACATGAGGTGGCCAAAGTATTGGAGTTTCAGCTTCAGCATCAGTCCTTCCAATGAACACCCAGGACTGATCTCCTTTAGGATGGACTGGTTGCATCTCCATGCAGCAAGGGACTCTCAAGAGTCTTCTCCAACACCACAGTTCAAAAGCATCAATTCTTCTGTGCTCAGCTGTCTTTATAGTCCAAGTCTCATATCCACACATGACCACTGGAAAAACCATAGCCTTGACTAGACAGACCTTTGTAGGCAAAGTAATGTCTCTGCTTTTTAATATGTTGCCTAGGTTGGTGATAGTAATATGTAGTGATTCAGAAAGGAAACTTGGAGACCCAGAAAGTTGAGTCAATCCTCACCTCACTGGTTGCTGGCCTCACCACCTGGAGCAAGTCATTCAGCCCTTCGAGCCCGTGAAAAATGAGAATGATAGTGGTACCAACCTCATATGTTTGCTGTGAGAGTTAAATGAGATGATACATGATGCACAGAATGCCTGGCAGAAAGCACGTGCTCCAAAGGTTGTACACGGATAACAAGCAAACACACTGCTGTCAGACTTGTCTGGGAAACTCTGTTTCTCCCTCAAAATGAGACCTGTGCTTTTCTCGCAAGGCCAAAGGTCTCATGACAGAGCTGCCTTTGGGAAGAGGGGAAGAATCTTTTTAGAAGCGCTGTTAAGTCAGGGTATTCCTTTTATGATGGTCAGCTTCAGTTAGCCAAGTAGAAGGGACTTGTAGCTCCTCTCCATTTATGAGGATGATGCCCACTGGGTGAAAATTCCATTTCTCTTTGTCTTCATTGAGCCAGATTTGACCAAACTAGATGTCATGAAGCCTTAGGAGATATTAGTCAGACAAAACAGACTTGTTGGCCAGTTCCAGCAGCTTACTTCAATGTCCATTAAGATAAAAGTTGCGAGTCGGTGATGTTTACATGACCATTCCATTTATCTCACTGAATCGTTACAACCAGCAAATGAGGTTGTGACTACGCAGAGTGATTCTGTCTTAAACCACATCTCACCCAAAACCAGAGGGGATATTTCCTGTCCCGTTTCCTGTCTGTCTGCTTTCTTGTTCTTTTTATTGAATGTTTTAACATCGAGAGATTCTTTCTTGAGTATTGATCTTCTGGATACATCTGAGAGGCTTGCCCATTCCACAGATGCTTTGCCTCTGCCCAGATACAACAGGCAAACTTTTAAGGGGAAAACAGTTATAGACAAATACTATCCAAACCCAACAGACTTCAATTTTGATTGATCTTTATGTGTGTGGGTAGTACCTCAATGAGAAAAACCTAAATAGAATAAAAGTGTGTAGAGGATTTAACCTCCTATTATTAGTGGAAGGTACCAGTCAGTCAGCTTCTTCTCATCCCATTTTCCAGGCTAGCTCCGTGAGATAAAAGTCTTCCTAAAAAGGATTCAGAGCACAGGAAGGGTAGTGGGGTAAGGCTATTATAGCCTTATTAATTTGAGTTACAGTTGAGATGGCATGGAAATAAGTGTCAAGGAATTCAAAGAATGTCAGGATATCAATGTAAGGACATCAATATTTTAAGTTTAATGACAGAAGGCATGTTTTCGACTCTCTTCCGTCGTATTGTGCAGGAGAAGGTAACAAGAATAAGGAGAAGGCCAATGGTTTTCTATCCCTACCAAGGTGTCTGATGTACTTTGTTGATTGTATTTTATTTTGAGAGGTACTACATGAACAGGAATTATGTGTAATATCACAGGAGCTTATCACTGTGCAATGCTTCACTGTTTGAAAATTCCTTTTAAGTGGATTGTTCGGTTTGATCTTCACAACAATGAAATGAATTCCACAGATTATTAGAATTCAAATTTGACAAATGAGGTTCCAAGAGATTAAGTGACTTGTTCAGGTACCTTCTGCTAGTAAATATTCACACTGAAGATAAAAAGTAATGTTGCTGGGAGCTTAAATGGGATACCAAGGAACCTTAGAACTTCCTCCCCTGCAAATCTTTTAGAAACCAAGTGTTTTCTTTTCTGGATGAGGCATTTGACAGGCGGCTCTGATGGAAGGTTAGGAGGTTAGGAGAAGACCAGAAGGCCTCTCCTAAGTATCCTGCGGCCCTGAAATCGCGACTGCGTCTCGCTCTCTAAACGGAAGGGCGGTGAGGACGGTAATTAAGCTTTAGGCTTCCGTACTTCCTTTCATCTGCGCTCTTCAGCCAGACAGGAAGGAACCACCCCCTGCGCACTGCATGGCTCTTTTCTAGCTGGTCCATGTCCGTTAGCTCACTAGACTTTAACTGGGAGGGAAGGACAAACGTCTGAAGGAAACCTCAGGAATCTGCACCCCCAAACGTGGGGTCAGGGCAGCTTTTTATAGAGCCGGATGTCACCGTTTTAGAAAACTTTCTGAACAAATCAAGTTGCTGCTCTCCTGCATAAAAATGAAGTTAAGAAGGCGTCAAAGCCTCTAGTCAGCAACATCTGCAAGTTCAGTGGGAGAGTCTGAAGGCAGAGCACGAACAGAGATGTGAACACTCCCAGCTCTGTGCCCGCCTCCTCCCAGCCTTCCACCTGCAATAGACTGCATTCATATCTCCCAGAGGAAATATGCTATTACTGATAATATGATCACTGAAACACTGGGAGTGGTTAGATACCGAGCTCTGGCAGTGGGTTAATAAAAGGCCTAATGAAGAACAAAAAATCCTGCCAGTCGCTGTAAAAAAAAATATTGCCCTTGGGAAATTATAAATCAGACACCATACTGTGAAGTTAAAAATATACATACATATATATATATGTACATACGTACACACACACACACACACACTGCACTGGTTTGCTGATAAATGCAGGAGTGGGCAGACTGGTGACGAAACAAACATGTCACTGGATGCCCTTGAAGTTCCAGTCCACCTCATATGATGCAGTTAGACGCCTCCGCAGTGCAAAGCCAAAACCACACGTGCTCAGCCCCGTCAGACCACGCTGCACCGCGCCACAGAATCAGCACGCCTGGTCCACAGACCACTCCTAATCCCCAGTGCCTCACTTGCCTTCTCTCCTTTCATGTTTTTCTCGCCTTTTCACTCATTGGTTTGTCTAATTTCACACTATTCATCTCAATAGACTCTTACATGCTGCCTCTGGACAGAGACCTGTGTTAACGGTTTGCTTCACTAAGCCCTCCTGAGCTGATCTGGAAAGAACCCAGTGCAAAGGAGTTTCATGGGCAGCCTCAGCCCAGGGTGAGACCAACAGGGACACACGCAGGGGGAGGCTCTGAGCAGTGGCTCACCTTCCCTTCCAGCTAAATCGTCAGTGATCTGGAACTGGGCTTCCCTGATAGCTCAGCTGGTAAAGAATCCACCTGCAATGCAGGAGACCTGGGTTCACTCCCCGGGTTGGGAAGATCCCCTGGAGCAGGGAATGGCTACCCTTTCCAGTATCCTGGCCTGGAGAGTTCCATTAATTCTCTGGGGTTGCAAAGAGCCGGACACGACCGAGTGATTTTCACTGACAACTAGAAAAGGAACCGCCCTTTCTAAGACTGGGACACTCCCACGCTTGCCTCCAAGCCTGCGGGCTGCCTGGCGAGATCCCGCTGGGCAGCTGCAGCTCCCGTCCTGGCGTCCTCCCTTCCTGGGCCACTTTTGCCGTGACCACCTTCTCACCTGCTGCCCTCCAACAAGCCAGTTCCTCCGCTGTGGCAACTTCTCTGCCTCCCCCCGGTCGATTGCAGGCCGACTGTTGACTCCTCACTGGGCAGGTCCCAGGGACTCCAGGAAGGGGCTGAGCAGTGCCACGGGCCCGGTGCCAAGGAGGGGCCTCTGCCCGCCCCTCCCCAGCTGGACCAGCTCTACTTGCCCACACTGGTGTCTCTCCCCAGGAGGAAATGCAGAGACGCCGAGACGTTTTGGGAGCTCCTTTCTGTTTTTTCAGGTGGAAGGAGGGACTAGGGTGTCTGATTGTCCTTTCATTCTTTCAAGAGTTCCGCAAGGCACTTCCAGAATCATGAGGAAGTTCTGTTAGAGAAACCCCCAGTGCCCAGGAGGAAACTGAAATGCGAACCCCCAGTAGATAACACCGGGTAAGAATCGAATGTGAGGGCAATCTGGACCTTCATCCCCATGTCCTGTTTCCTGAAGTTCACGTTTTTCTGGAGATCGCTAAAGCATCTTCATAGTAGCAACACTGCCCTGGTACCAGAGAGCCCATTGGCCCCACAGATGGATTCAATTTTTTTTTTTTACTGAGATGAGATGAGGATATGTAAATCAGACTTTCCCATGGATTCAAGGATGGGGGAAAACCAGGAAAATAGAAAAAAAAAGAATACACAATTTGGTAATCTGATTCATATTTGACAGCTTTATAAAGCTGTCTGATGGAGCACTGGGTCCCATATGCCAGAGGAAACCTCTGGCAGGTTTTCACTGGCCCACAGTGGGCCACATGCAGAATAACAAACTGCAATGAAGCTTTCATGTGCTGTATTAAATAAAAAGCATAGAGGATAGCTAAGAGTACAGGCCATACAATGTGGCTGGTAAGCTATACTTACTTTATTTGTTCTGAGGTTGTGTCCTGCCTCATCTTATTTCATGAATAGTCCTCTCTCTTAATAGCAGGTTACATATTGCTTTCTCGGGCTCCTAATTTGGTAAAATAAAAAGCCATCTTTCTGAGTTGCCCTCTCGCTTTTGAAATTTTCCTGGTCTCAGAAATGCAAAAGTTCTGGAACTCGCCAAAGCAAAGGGGTGTCTCCTTGCCTTGTTCCCCACCTGCCTCAACATGACAGACTCTCCCCCACGACTGCAGAACCAGCCGCCCCAAACGTGACCAGCATTCTTAAAGTACAGGCCCAAGGCAACAAAGTTCCCCCGCCTAAATGTAGGGGTTGCCTTTCAAGCCCAACCTCAAAATATCAACTGACAAGTTTTCTGCGGAGGCCCTTCCTCCGTCTGTCCAGCTTGGAGAGAAGTGTTCCTAAAGGGTGTTGCTGAGACGACATCTCCCACGTGAGACAAAAATGAGACGGGGGCTCCCGTGTTTGCACTGCCCCCGTCCAGAGCTAAGCCAAAGGCCAGTTTCCCTTCCGCATATACATGGCAGTGGTACTGTACATATCTGGTCATGCGTATTATCAGAGGGAGCTTCATCATGTCACCAAATGTGCAGCCACCAGACTTCTTTGTCAAATAAAGTCCTTGACAGAATTTAGTTACTTAGTCATTTTAGTTCATAAGTTCCAACTTCCAATATGTATCACTCAATACCAACTGTATAATCCAACAAAGTTGGGTTAACTAATATTTAATTCAGTAGGTTCTGTTCAAATAGCTCTTGGTCATTTGTTACAATACGGGCTATGAACAAGCATGCTATTCAACTTTAATTTCTAAGTATCAAAGAAATGACTGGCATCCAAAGGAGACCCTGATGGGCAACCAGGGGCCCACAGATCATTCCTTTAAGAATCAGAACTCTAGGAACCCTAAGCTGCAAATGAACAAGCCAAGCCTCTGGACCAAAATGTTGGCTTGATAGATTCTGTCTAGTGAGTCCTGAGTTTTTACTTCAGCTATTTTTAACATGTTCCAGCTGTGCTGAGAGATCTTAAGGGTCTTCCGCCTACAGCTGAATTAGGAATATTGAGAGATATCATAGGAGAAGCCTTGAGTCCACATCTGGATGTGGAGTTCGGAAGGGGATGGAGCAGGGGCTGTGCCGCAGCGTGGCCCCCAAGGACATGCATCTCAGAGACAGCGGGGAAACGAGAGAGAAGATGAAGGATCGCCCATCGGAAAGTTCTTCCTCTTGGCCGATTTTAGAGAACCAGGGTGCTACTTTACTAACGATACCGTAAAATGCTCTTAGGTAATCATTAACGATAAGGACAGAAAATCAGTCTTCGAAATTGGTCCGTGAAGCCTCTTGGTGGTTTTAGTCAAAGCAATCACAGCGTAGCAGCAGAGGTGGGAGCCATTCTAGAGTTTGTTAAAGGCTGAACTCCCATCACCTCATGGCAATTAGATGGGGAAACAGTGGAGATGGTGACAGACTTTATTTTTTTGGACTCCAAAATCAGAGGGTGACTGCAGACATGAAATTAAAAGATACTTGCTCCTTGGAAGAAAAGTTATGACCAACCTATACAGTGTACTAAAAAGCAGAGACATTACTTTGCCAACAAAGGTCCTTCTAGTCAAAGCTATAGTTTTTCCAGTTGTCATGTATGAATGTGAGAGGTGGAGTATAAACAAAGCTGAGCGTAGAAGATTTGATGTTTTTGAACTGTGGTGTTGGAGAAGACTCTTGAGAGTCCCTTGGACTGCAAGGAGATCCAACCAGTCCATCCTAAAGGAGATCAGTCCTGAATATTCATTGGAAGGACTAATGTTGAAGCTAAAACTTCAATACTTTGTCCATCTGGTGTGAAGAGCTGACTCATTGGAAAAGACCCTGATGCTGGGAAAGATTGAAGGTGAGAGGAAAAGGGGACGACAGAGAATGAGATGGTTGGATGGCATCACCGACTCAATGGACGTGAGTTTGAGTAAACTCCAGAAGTTAGTGATGGACAGGCGGGCCTGGTGTGCTGCAGTCCATGGGTCACAAAGAGTCAGACACGACTGAGCTACTGAACTGAACTGAATTCAATGAAAATGAAGAAGTAACCTTTGCAGACCGATCTCAGGAAGTCGAGCTATGAGAATGTGTATGGACACGGGGCAGTAGATGAAGAGGTGACACGGTGGAGGAAACGTGGGCCTCGGAGACAAGATGGCAAGTTGGGATTATGGGGAAAATCACTCAGGAAGATAAAGATTGATGATGTAAGACAGACAGAGAAGGGCCAGGTGGGCAAAAAACTTAACAGAGAGAGAAGAGATGAGCTCAGAAGGATGTTCAGAGGTACCAACCTCTGAAAGGAGTATGCACCTCATTTTAACAGTGAGAAAGGAGAGGGTGGGTACTGCTGGACATGGACTTGAGCAAGTCATTTTGATCATGGGGGGAAGACGACCGAGTTTTGTATCTTGTGGTTTCTACTTACATAACAACACTAGGTTATTAGCTGAAAAGAGAGGGAAATAATTGTGAGTAGGACAAATCTTTAAACGATGGCTCAGACAGTAAAGCGTCTGTCTACAATGTGGGAGACCTGGGTTCGATCCCTGGGTCGGGAAGTTCCCTGGAGAAGAAAAATGGCAACCCACTCCAGTATTCTTGCCTAGAAAATCCCATGGACGGAGGAGCCTGGTGTCCATGGGGTTGCAGAGTCGGACACAACTGAGTGACTTCACTTTCTATTATTTTTTTATTGTTGAACAGTGAGTATTAAGAAATCCTTGAGGTCTGATTCTCGATTTTTTTCCCCTCAGCTATGTCATACTCCTTCATGTGCAGATATGGATAAGGCAGGAAAAGTTGAATCAGGGCAGGTGAAGTTTACAAACTTCACTTGACAGAGAGAGAGAGAGGACAAGAGTGTTGGCATATTTGCAAGGGAGAACTTTTCATCACAAATCTAGCCAAGAAGTGAAGGGAAGTGACAGCAGACATAAGTCAGTTCAGTTGCTCAGTCGTGTCCGACTCTGCAACCCCATGAACCACAGCACGCCAGGCCTTCCTGTCCATCACCAACTCCTGGAGTCCACTCAAACTCACGTCCATTGAGTCGGTGATGCCATCCAACCATCTCATCCTCTGTCATCCCCTTCTCCTCCTGCCTCCAATCTTTCCCAGCATCAGGGTCTTTTCCAATGAGTCAGCTCTTCACATCAGGTGGCCAAAGTATTGGAGTTTAAGCTTCAACATCNCTGGGAAAGATTGAAGGTGAGAGGAAAAGGGGACGACAGAGGATGAGATGGTTGGATGGCATCACCGACTCAATGGACGTGAGTTTGAGTAAACTCCAGAAGTTAGTGATGGACAGGCGGGCCTGGTGTGCTGCAGTCCATGGGTCACAAAGAGTCAGACACGACTGAGCTACTGAACTGAACTGAATTCAATGAAAATGAAGAAGTAACCTTTGCAGACCGATCTCAGGAAGTCGAGCTATGAGAATGTGTATGGACACGGGGCAGTAGATGAAGAGGTGACACGGTGGAGGAAACGTGGGCCTCGGAGACAAGATGGCAAGTTGGGATTATGGGGAAAATCACTCAGGAAGATAAAGATTGATGATGTAAGACAGACAGAGAAGGGCCAGGTGGGCAAAAAACTTAACAGAGAGAGAAGAGATGAGCTCAGAAGGATGTTCAGAGGTACCAACCTCTGAAAGGAGTATGCACCTCATTTTAACAGTGAGAAAGGAGAGGGTGGGTACTGCTGGACATGGACTTGAGCAAGTCATTTTGATCATGGGGGGAAGACGACCGAGTTTTGTATCTTGTGGTTTCTACTTACATAACAACACTAGGTTATTAGCTGAAAAGAGAGGGAAATAATTGTGAGTAGGACAAATCTTTAAACGATGGCTCAGACAGTAAAGCGTCTGTCTACAATGTGGGAGACCTGGGTTCGATCCCTGGGTCGGGAAGTTCCCTGGAGAAGAAAAATGGCAACCCACTCCAGTATTCTTGCCTAGAAAATCCCATGGACGGAGGAGCCTGGTGTCCATGGAGTTGCAGAGTCGGACACAACTGAGTGACTTCACTTTCTATTATTTTTTTATTGTTGAACAGTGAGTATTAAGAAATCCTTGAGGTCTGATTCTCGATTTTTTTCCCCTCAGCTATGTCATACTCCTTCATGTGCAGATATGGATAAGGCAGGAAAAGTTGAATCAGGGCAGGTGAAGTTTACAAACTTCACTTGACAGAGAGAGAGAGAGGACAAGAGTGTTGGCATATTTGCAAGGGAGAACTTTTCATCACAAATCTAGCCAAGAAGTGAAGGGAAGTGACAGCAGACATAAGTCAGTTCAGTTGCTCAGTCGTGTCCGACTCTTTGCAACCCCATGAACCACAGCACGCCAGGCCTTCCTGTCCATCACCAACTCCTGGAGTCCACTCAAACTCACGTCCATTGAGTCGGTGATGCCATCCAACCATCTCATCCTCTGTCATCCCCTTCTCCTCCTGCCTCCAATCTTTCCCAGCATCAGGGTCTTTTCCAATGAGTCAGCTCTTCACATCAGGTGGCCAAAGTATTGGAGTTTAAGCTTCAACATCAGTCCTTCCAGTGAATATTCAGGACTGATTTCCTTTAGGATGGACTGGTTGGATCTCCTTGAAGTCCAAGGGACTCTCAAGAGTCTTCTCCAACACCATAGTTCAAAAGCATCAATTCTTTGGCGATCAGCTTTCTTTATAGTCCAACTCTCACATCCATATATGACTACTGGAAAAACCATTGCTTTGACTAGATGGACCTTTGTTGGCAAAGTAATGTGTCTGCTTTTTAATATGCTGTCTAGGTTGGTCATAGTTTTTCTTCCAAG
Organism: Oreotragus oreotragus; assembly: GCA_006410675.1. Lineage (NCBI taxonomy): Eukaryota > Metazoa > Chordata > Mammalia > Artiodactyla > Bovidae > Oreotragus > Oreotragus oreotragus. The sequence goes on along the minus strand of SJYX01002180.1, from coordinate 344,982 downwards.
GAGCAAGTGTCTTTTAATTTCAAGGCTGCAGTCACCATCTGCAATGATTTTGGAGGCCCCCAAAATAAAGTCTTTCATTGTTTCCAATGTTTCCCCCTCTATTTGCCATGAAGTGATGGGACCAGATGCCATGATCTTAGTTTTCTGACTGTTGAGCTTTGCTGCTGNTGTCTAGGTTGGTCATAGTTTTTCTTCCAAGGAGCAAGTGTCTTTTAATTTCAAGGCTGCAGTCACCATCTGCAATGATTTTGGAGGCCCCCAAAATAAAGTCTTTCATTGTTTCCAATGTTTCCCCCTCTATTTGCCATGAAGTGATGGGACCAGATGCCATGATCTTAGTTTTCTGACTGTTGAGCTTTGCTGCTGCTAAGTCACTTCAGTCATGTCCGACTCTGTGTGGCCTCATAGATGGCAGCCCACCAGGCTGCTCTGTCCCTGAGATTCTCCAGGCAAGAATACTGGAGTGGGTTGCCATTTCCTTCTCCAATGCAAGAAAATGAAAAGTGAAAGTGAAGTTGCTCAGTCGTGCCCAACTCTTAGCGACCCCATGGACTGCAGCTTACCAGGCTCCGTAGTCTACAGGATTTTCCAGGCAAGTTTTCTGAGTGCTGAGCTTTAAGCCAACTTTTTCACTCTCCTCTTTCACTTTCATCAAGAGGCTCTTTAGTTCTTCACTTTCTGCCATAAGGGTGGTATCATCTGCATATAGGAGGTTATTGATATTTCTCCTGGCAATCTTGATTCCAGCTCAGGCTTCATCCAGCCTGGCATTTCACATGAAGTACTCTGCATATAAGTTAAATAAGCAGGGTGACAATATACAGCCTTGACGTACTCCTTTTCCTATTTGGAACCAATCTGTTGTTCCATGTCCAGTTCTAATTGTTGCTTCTTGACCTGCATGCAGATTTCTCAGGAGGCAGGTCAGATATCTGGTATTCCCATCTCTTGAAGAATTTTCCACAGGTTGTTTTTTTTTTTTTTTTCCACAGAGTCAAATATTCCAATACTTAGGCCACCTGATGCAAAGAACTGATTCATTTGAAAAGATCCTGATGCTGGGAAAGATTGAAGGCAGGAGGAGAAGGGGACAACAGAGGATGAGATGGTTAGATGGCATCACCGATTCAATGGACATGAGTTTGAGTAAACTCTAGGAGTTGGTGATAGACAGGGAGGCCTGGCGTGCTGTAGTCCATGGGATCAGGAAGAGTCGGACATGACTGAGCAACTGAACTGACTCGGTCAAAGTCTTTGGCATAATCAATAAAGCAGAAGTAGATGCTTTTCTGGAACTCTCTTGCTTCTTCAATGATCCAGCGGATGTTGGCAATTTGATCTCTGGTTCCTATGCCATTTCTAAATCCAGCTTGAACATTGGAAGTTCACTGTTCCCATACTGTTGAAGCCTGGCTTGGAGAATTTTGAGCATTATTTTGCTAGGATGTGAGATGAGTGCAATTGTGCGTTAGTTTGAGCATTCTTTGGCATTGCTTTTCTTTGGGATTGCAATGAAAACTAACATTTTCCAGTCCTGCTCATTGGAAGTTCACTGTTCCCGTACTGTTGAAGCCTGGCTTGGAGAATTTTGAGCATTATTTTGCTAGGATGTGAGATGAGTGCAATTGTGCGTTAGTTTGAGCATTCTTTGGCATTGCTTTTCTTTGGGATTGCAATGAAAACTAACATTTTCCAGTCCTGCGGCCACTGCTGACTTTTCCAAATCTGCTGGCATATTGAGTGCAGCACTTTCACAGCATCATCTTTCAGGGTTTGAAATAGCTCAACTGGAATTCCATCACCTCCACTAGCTTTGTTCATAGTGATGCTTCCTAAGGCCCTCTTGACTTTGCATTCCAGGATGTCTGGCTCTAGGTGAGTGATCACACCATCATGGTTATCTAGGTCATAATGATCTTTTTTGTGTAGTTCTTCTGTGTATTCTTGCCACCCACCTCTTCTTAATATCTTTTGCTTCTCTTAGGTCCATACCATTTCTGTCCTTTATTGTGCCCATCTTTGCGTGAAATGTTCCGTTGGTATCTCTAATTTTCTTCAAGAAATCTCTAGTCTTTCCCATTCTGTTGGTTTCCTCTATTTCTTTGCATTGATTGCTGAGGAAGGCTTTCTTATCTCTCCTTGCTACTCTTGGAAATCTGCATTCAAATGGGTATATCTTTCCTCTTCTCCGTTGCCTTTAGCTTCTCTTCTTTTCTCACCTATTCGTAAGGCTTCCTCAGACAACCATTTTCCTTTTTGCATTTCTTTTTCTTGGAGATATCTCAATCACTGCCTCTTATACAATGTCATGAACCTCTATCCATAGTTCTTCAGGAACTCTGTCTATCAGAAATAATCCCTTGAGTCTGTTTGTCACTTCCACTGTATAAATGCAGGTAGCAGACATAAGCTCAAGGACTTTGAGTTAGGCAATGAGATCAATGGATTGAATGTCATGGAGTAGAAAATACCATAATGATGTGATATTGTGGTCCAAGAAAGAGAGATATACATCTGAGATTCTAGAGTGGGTGGGAAGGACAGGTCACTTCAAAGAGAAGGAGAGGAGCTGAAAATCCAGGTTCCCAAGAAGGATGAAAAAAGTTTAGATGGAAATGAAGATACTGAAGCCACGACTGAGTTTAATGAAAGAAGAGAAGTGGCTAGGAAGAAGTCTGTAAACATCAGTCATGAGGAGGAGATGACGGTCTGTTTTCAAGAACTGAGTCTCAAAGCTAGAGGAGGTGCAGAGGAGGGATAGGACCCTGGTCTAAAAGCAGCCTGGTGCAGTGGAGGACAATTCCGTCTCTTTCTGGTCCTGAGAAGGAGGAAGAAATTTCTCCAAGATAGAGGATTGCTGAGGAGTCAAGCCTTCAGAGGACAGGCCAATGTCAGTCCAAGTCCAGAGAGCTTGTGTCTCTTGGGTGGTTTCCGTCCCACGGGGAGTGTCAGGATATGAAAGTTAGAGGACAGTAGAGGGTAGAGACACATGTCCAGTGATGCAAATTCAAAGAAGGGGGAAGGAGAAGGGGACAGGAGGCACTGTGAAGCATGATGGATTGTGAAGCGGAACCCAGGTTCTGCTTTTCCTATGAGTGTAGCCACAGTTACGAGCATTGCTGAGCAGGCGCCATGGAGGAGGCATGCAGTTTGCATGCATTATCTCATCGGAACTTCATAGCAAATTATGAGCAAGTTGTCCCTTTGCTCGTTTTACAAGACTCATCTTTTGTAAGACTTAGATCTTCAGGACTTGAATAGGCCATGTAACTTGCCCCCCAAACACACAGCTTTTAAAAGACAGAGCCTAACCACTCTTCTACGTTGGCTAACATTTAGTGACAGATGCATTCCTGAAGAAGCTGATCATCATTTGAATTTTTCTTACGCAAGCCGCAGTTGTAATGCACTATTTCAGAGCATACTCTTTATGAATCCTTTGTCAATGCAAAAATAACTTCCCCAAATGGATGCCTCCTCAGTAATTGGTTTGACCAATCCCAGTTTTCTTGAAGCAAGATAATTTTTTATTAAATGGTGTAGTTACATAGTATTCTAGATCAGAAATGATCAAAGCATTTTACAGACAATAAATGGTCTCTCTAATTGAAAAAAAAAAAATGACCCAATAAGGTCAGTGGCAAAAGCAAGAATTATACCAAAGCATTATGATTCTACTCACTATAAAGCATTGCAATTCCTTACTCATTAGCAGAGCTTTATTTTCCATGGGATGTATTTCAAATGAGGACGTTCTATAAGTAGAAAACAATACATACGGGTTCATTAGTCTTGCTCTTTTAAAGATAAATGCTGTATGTGGGATAAATGCTGTGAGCAAGAAATTATAAGCAGGTTCCCATATGCTAGATATCTATTTCCACAGCTCCTATCATCGTGGTTTCTGGGCACTTTGACAGATAGATGAGGCTAATTCAGGCAACGAGTACATGCAGAAGAGTAGGTGAAAATCCTCTTTCTCCTTAGCTCCCTGCTTCAAAAAAACAATAATTCATCAGAAAGTGAAAGAGAAAAAGATCTTCTGGAATGGAAACCTAAGAGAAAAGCCACACAGAACGGGCAAGTCTCAATCTTTTGGTTTCAAGTAATAGCACAGACTGCCTTACCCTTTGATCAAGATGTTTGGGAATCTATACCAAGCAAATAATTCTAAGTGGGGAAAATGCTCTATGTTAATCACCATAACCTTAGATAAGGAAAAATTCAAAAGTAAACAAGAAACTGAAGTGTTCAAAAGAAGACATCTTCAAGTAATTCATAATGTCTATTTCTTTGAATATTATATAACTTTTAAACTCACATTTATAAAAAACTATAAAATTATTTGGGAAAATTCTTATATGAAAAAAGCAGTAATCTGTCCAATGTAATATGTCAAGTGTTAAAGAATATGATTACAAGTATGAAAGAGAAGGCGTTTCCCAGGTGGCTCAGTGGTAAAAAAATCATCTTCCTGCCAATGCAGGAGATGCAGGTTCAATCCCTGGGTCTGAAAGATCCCCTAGAGAAGGAAATGGCAACCCACTCTGGTATTCTTGCATAGACAATTCCATGGACAGAGGAGACTGGCAGGCTACAGTCCATGGGGTCACAAAAGTGCTGGACATAACTTAGCAACTAAACAATGAAAAAGAAAACCACAAAGCATAGAAGAAAGGTTGGCTTTAAGCATTGAGACAAAAAGCCACTTCTTTGGGTTCTTTTAACTTTTCTGTATTTTTCAAATTTCTATTAAATAAAATGTCTTATTTTAAAATATAAATGATAATGTCATGATCTGGGGGTTTAACAGGTGGAATTTCTACCAATGATTATCACATCTTAAAAATTAGTTGATGTGTGTTTCCACTGAGTATATTATTACTATTGGCTAATTCTATGGCATTTTTTTTTTTTTACCATCTTTGAGCGAATGCTTTTGATTTTACGTACCTTAAAGCATGTAAAGTATGGACAGTTGATGCATTTTGACAAGCACATACACCCATATAACCACACTGCAGTCAAGATATAGAACACTTCCATCACCACTCCAAGAAGTTCCCTCATGCTTATTCTCAGAGAAGTCCTTTCTTACTGCAGGAGGCAACCACTGACGGGTTTTCTCTCGCTATGGACTGATTTCAGAATTTCACATGAACGTTTGCGTGCTTTGCTTCTGTCTCTTTTGCATAATGTTTCAAGGTTAATCCATCCTGCTGCGTGTATCAACAGTAATTCCTTTTTATTGCTGCGTATACGTAAGCCACATGTATGTGTATGCCACAACTTTTTATCCATTCACTCTTTGGTGGTCATTTGAGTTGTTTCCATTTAGGGAGATTATAGACATTTGTGTTCAGGTCTTTCGATGAACATGCTTTCATTTCTCTTGGGTAAGTTCCTACCAGGAATTCCTGGGCTGTATGGTAAGGGTATGTGTAATTTCATAAAAGTTAAAACAATTTTCCATGTGGTTTTACTCATAAATCTTCTAGAAGACAATCGTGTCAACCTTAGAATATGAAAAAATTATGAGATAGGACACAGAAAGCAGAAAACATAAAACAGAGTTGCTTATATGTAAGACTTTATCAAAATTAAGATTTTCTGCTCTTCTAAAGGCAGCGCTGAGGAAATGAAAAGGCAGGCAACAGACTGGGAGAAAATATTTACAATACATATATGTGGAAAGGGACTTGCATCAGAGCATATAAATAACTCTTACAACTCGATGATAAGAACTCAAACACCCAATGAAAACATGGGCAAGAGATTTGAACAGACATTTCTATAAAGAAGATAAACAGATGGCAAAAAAAAAAGCACATGAATAAATGTTCAATATCATTAGTCATCAGGGAAATGCAAATTAAAGCCATGATAAGATGCCATTCTACTTCTACCAGAATGGCTAAAATTAGAAAGACTGACAACACCAAGTGTTGGTCCGGGTGTGGAGCACCCGGACCTCTCACACTGTGTTTCCTGCTGGTGCGATCCATCTCACGTCGGCATCTCAGATGAGTGGCACATCCCTCCCTTGAGTCAGGCCTGAGGTTTAATCAACGTTCATACTTGTCCTCTATCTCATTATGCCCTCAGACTTTGCTAATTTCCATGGTGGGCTTATTGTATGTGTGTCACTAAATATCAAATACTCTTTACATCAGAAAAGAAATAATTAATATTGGCCTAATAATTTAGTTTAGGACATCACTTCTGAAACACCACCTCTTACGTTTAACATCTTATTCAAACTTGCTCTGCTTGAATACTCATGTGTTATTTTAGAGATCCCACTGCCTCTCCTCCTTAACATGTAAATCTTGTAATGTCTTTGGTCAAAGTGAAAGTGAGTGAGTGAAAGTTGCTCAGTCGTGTCCTACTCCTTGCAACCCCATGGGCTACACAGTCCATGGCATTTTCCAGGCCAGAATACTGGAATGGGTAGCCCTTCCCTTCTCCAATCCCCAACCCAGGGAAGAACCCTGGTCCTCCAAACCCAGGTCTTCTGCATTGCAGGTGGATTATTTACCAGCTGAGCCACAGGGGAAGCTCCTTTCGTCAAAAGGAATAAAAATTCAAGCCAGAATCAATCAGCAAATTCTTTAGTTATCTCTAAGTTTGTGTGTCAGTTTCAAAAATCAAATTCCACTTTAACTCAAGTCAAGCTTTATGGGGACAGAGAAGGTTGGTGTGTTGCAGTCTGTGGGGTTGCAAAGAATCAGTACTTAGTGGCCGAAGAACAGCAAGCTTTATGGAGTCAATTAGAGCATTAACTGTACTTAAGTATGGAGTTTGAACCCTCAGATTGAGAAAATTCAGTGACAGTTTCATTTACTGCGCACTTTTGAGTTCCTATCATCTTCTCAGAATCTATAACACAACAGTTCCGTCATCGTTCTGAAGTGGACACAGGCCACTCTTGAATTTTACTGATCAACCTTCTCTGCAAGTCTTAGTCGGTCTTCTTTGTGTTATTCTGACAAATCAGACATCTTAGAGGCAGCTGGAAGGCAAACAACTTGAGATATGTTGTTTCTTTGCCAAAATAATGGAATTTCCACATATTTTGATGATGTGTGGAAATAATGGAACAGATATCTTAAATCCAATTTTTCCAAGACCCTAGATCCTACATTTACTCAAGCTATAGCCACATCAAACATTCTCATCACACCAGGGCAGAAACACGTTCTCATGATACCCTACTGAGACTTCCAAGTTTAGATATCACATGTATCTGATGGTTTTATAAGTTTTCTGTGGATTCTGTGGTCCACAACTTGCCCTTTCTCAGTACCACTGCTGATACGTTTTACTTCATTATTCACTTCTTCCTAAATTCTTGAAAATATTGACATATACAGATTAAATCAACTGGCAAGATTGTTCATGGTACAGCCTGTACCTTCTTGGAGAAACATATTTAATGAAATAAGAAAAACTAATAGCGTTCTGCAGAAAAAGAAAATGCAAGATCAAAACTCCAGCTAAACTCTTTAAGCCATTACGAGTGACCTCTAAAGCACAAACAATGCTGAAATTCTTGGGAAAACTTTGCTTCCCTGGCACTCAAAATGCATATTAACATGGAAGCAGAACTCTGCCAAAAAGGTAAACCAGTCACTGTTTATTAATGTGAAAAGAAAATTAGCACATGAGCAAAAGGAGAAACACATCTTTGGTGTCAACCTTTCTGTGAACTTCTCTGTGGTGATTACAGTTGCGTTTGCCGGTTTTTGCAGAGGTGTGATGGACAAAGGGAAATGCACACCTGGAGTGACTCATGCAGCTGTTTGTGGTTGCGTGCTGCAACTGTGTCAGGTGCAACTGTGTTCACTGTTCATGAGTGCTGATTTATAGAGCCTCTTAAAGCCACTGCGCAAAGAGGAAGATTTGCAAAGGTCCCCAGTTCTGACTGCACATATACTCACTAGAGTGTTTCCAAAAACAAGCAAGCATCCCTCCAATGGCTGGCTCCCTCAGCAAACTCACTAAGTAAGAACCTCTGAACATGAGCACTGACTCCCTAATAACCCCTGGAGATGCACAGTTAGATCTGAAAAACTCTATATTAAAATGAACTTCAGCAACTGTGCAACCCAGTCTCCTAAAATGACAGGAGTGGTAGCGACAGGACCGAAGGGCCCAGGAACTGTTTCCACTTTCTCAAAAGGTCCAGGAGAAAACATACACACAACTTCCAACACCCAAGGTAGGGAAGAGCTGTCTGCTCTTGGTTTGTTTGTGGGTGTTTTGCCTATAATGATATTGGCTCAATATTGTGTCATGAAAGGCAGGTTAATTTATTTGAGGAATAGAAATTGGGACAAACTAAAAGAGAGTCTCTTGTAGATAGCTGTAGCTTTTGCATATACAGCATTCATTCTCCTTTTGCAAACAGCGCTCTAATTTTGAGGGGAAAGGTTCCTCCCCTAGAGTCAGTCTGAGTCTAGTTGAGCTCATCACCTGGTCTTAGGATGAACATAGGACTCAGACCTGGATAATTCCAATTTCACATTCAGGTCCTTGCCAACGACCATGGTCAGACTGTTAGAACAATCAGGTGTCAGCCGTGAACCTTTCCTAGAAGGATAAGAAGGAGCTAGCAGGACCCCTGTGAGTGAAAAATCTGTGTTAATATGAAGGTATTGCCGAAGAAAGCAGAGAACAGCAAGGGAGACAGAACTGGTCTGGTTGACATAATTGGGTCCCTGAGATGCAGATCCAATCAACAAGATCTTGAGTTTGTTAGTTACATGAGCAAATAAATGTAGTCTTATTAGGTTCGTTCATTCATTTTGTAATAGCCAGTATAAACCAAGTTTCAGTTACCAGCAGCCAAACAAGTGTGATGAATGCACGATCCTTGTCAATGAAACTATCAGAACCATTAAGAAACCTGGAGAGGCTTTAACAGTTTTTGTTCATTCATGTTATGAGGCAAACTGAAAATTTCACTTCCTAGAATCAGGACCTCAGGGAAATTTCTAGTCAATCACTCAGGCCATTAACAAGTATTCAGAGAGCTCCCTAGCCCCATGGGTATTGTCGCTCTCCTAGGCATGATGAGAAAGTTGAAGATCTGGTCCCTGCCTTCAGGAAACTTACAGTCTACTCAGTGAGACAAAGCAAATACATTAGAAGTAACTTGGGGAATAAAATCAAGTAAATGTCAGTGGAGAGAGTGAATTAACATGCCTAAGTGCTCTTTGTGAACCCAGTGTCACAGGACACGTTGTAAACACTGCGATTGCTGACTTCAAGGGGGTGTTATCAGAACATGGAACGCAGACTCCAAAGATGAAGAACACGCCCTGATTCAACACCAGAAACGACACCGCGGAGCTAAGGACGCGGGCAGCCTGGGGATTGCTTGCCCAGTTTACTCTGAAGGCTGAGAGGCTTCTCCTGTGACTCCCAAGCGTCACCAACCTCGATCTCAGAGGCTAATCTCATTTAAACGTGGAATCTCCAGGGTCCGAGGCCTTCCCCACGGTGACTGTGGCTTCTCCTTGGGAACACGCCGCCCTCTGAAGCCAGCCCCCTGCTGCCAGCACCCGGGCACTCGTCCTCCAGGTCCTCGACGTCCTCAAGTCTCTCTCTTTCTCTCGCCCCCGCCCAGTCCCCAACTCCGCAAGCTGTCTCCAGCTCAGCGGCCAGAGCTGCTCAAGTGCGCGATAACCGAGGTCTCGTCCCAAAGACAGAGAAGGAGGCAATGGAAAGATGGCCTCAGGAGAGGAGGCATTGGGTCCCATTAATACGAACCTCTATTCTGTTTGTTTGTTTCCTCTGATTTTCTTCTTCCCTTCCACATCCAAATCCAAACTCCTCTGGAAACAAACTTCTATTGAGTAAAGAATTGCCTTTGTACTTTATTTATTTTAATTGGAAGTTAATTACTTTACAATATTGCATTGGTTTTGCCATACATCAACACAAATCCGCCATGGGTGGACACGTTCCCCATCCTGAACCCTCCTCCCACCTCCCCCTTTGTACTTTAGAAGGTGCTGCTGCTGCTGCTGCTGCTGCTGCTGGAGTCGCTTCAGCCGTGTCCGACTCCCCAGCCGTGTCCAGCAGCCCACTAGGCTCCGCCCTCCCTGGGAGTCTTCAGGCGAGAATGCTGGTAGCTCTCACGTGTGCCCCTGGTCCCCATGTATGTGCAGACATGTGCCTGTGTGTGTGTATTAAGGTTGTTATTTCAGAGCTTTGGAAGAGAGGGTAAGCCAGGAGATGGGTGAGAAAAATAATCACCAAGCAGTATCGTTTCCTCAGGGGGTGTGGGTGATAGGTTAGATTAGTATTGCAACTACTCACACATCAAGAACACAAAGAATGCCTCAGTAACAGAATCTGAGAAAACCCCGAGAATTAAAGTTTCTCTCCTATCTATTCTGCTACTTGATTGCCTTAATTTTCCCTTTGAATTCTCACTAGCCTTTCTGTTAAGTCATGGAGAGCATGAAGCAGTGAAAGGGGAAATTACATGACCTGACAACTCAGAACTCTTATTTCTAAATGAAAGGTTGACATTTCACTGAATGATGGACTAATGAGGTTAAAATATTCGCCAGCCTGACCGCACCCACACACCGGAGTGGCCTCTCACCGCGGTCTCTGGCTGGCCCACTGTTCGGCCCGCTATGCTGCTCTCATCTAACTGTTTTAGAAAGGGGATGTGGCAACAGAAAATGACAACAAACCAAGGAGTGGCTTCTCAGCTTTCGAGTCCAAAAACCTCAACAATGGAGGAGAGGAATAGTAAGGAGCTACAGTCTGAAGGCTGAGGCTAAAACATCACGACATGCACACGGCTTTCCCTAGGTCTTTAAGGCTTCCCTGGGGCCTCAGGCAGCAAAGAGTCTGCCTGCAGTGCAGGAGACCCAGGCTCACTCCCTGGGTTGGGAAGATTCCCTGGAGAAGGGGATGGCTGCCCACTGCAGTATTCCTACCTGGAGAACCCCATGGACAGGCGAGCCTGGCAGACTACAGTCCAGGGGGTCACAAAGAGTCAGACACAGCCGAGCAACTAACATTTCCATATCCCTCTCACTTAAGGCCAATTTAGGAAACAAAATTCTCTGCATGTCACGGAAGTAGGAGCAAAGAGAACGCGATAGAGGCAACAGATGTCCTCCCAAAGGAGGGTCAGCATGCATGCTCCTGGGGTAAGTCTAAAGCAGAGGACAAAACCCCTGAGAAGTTGATGAAATCTAGGCTGACAGAACCAAAGGAGGCAGCAAACGCTGAGGGAGAGTGACTGCTGCGTCCACTGAGGCCAGTAAAACTTTAGACAACGTCAAAATTTCCCACTTTGCAGTGTGGCAGAGGAGAAGGCAGATGATTGACTTTGGCCAGCTGGGGCTGAGAGGCATCAGGAGAACCCGCGGGCCCATGATTGTGCACACCGGAAGAAGGGAGGTCTCCATGGTGATGCAACTGAACCGACTGGAGCTCCAGACAAGACATGTGGTGTCGCCCCTGTGGACAGAGGCCACCGCGGATGGGGTAAGGCAGTGGATGGCCTCAGAAGCGCCCACCTGGGCAGATGACGTGAGGGCCAGATTTCGCCTGCCTCTGTTCCTGCCGTGCGTAATCACCCATAATGCGAGAGCCTTAACATTCAACAATTTATCACGGCAGGCGCGATATCTGGTAAACTCTTTAAAACACTGACATATTTAGGCAATCAAAACCTATTATCCAGCCGAATCATAATCTTCAGGTAACTGTTTCTAATGTGAAAACTTCCCTTTCATATGGATGATCACAAAATTCTGTGAGTGATCTCTGAAAATGAAGCTGATCAAAATTTTGCAACTGACAAGTATGATCAAGAGTCACTGCATAACCTTAGAACAATAAGAGCTGAACCAGTCAGACTTCACTCCCTTGAAAACAGACATGACTGAAATATTTGCACGCCAACAGGCACCAAAGGCATAGCTTCAGATCAGGCTCAATAAAAGCACCACTTGCCTTGTTCCCAGAGCGGTGAGTGGGTGGCTTAGGACCAGAGCAGAGTAAACCTCTGAGCTTTTATGCTGGGAGTAAATGAAAAAGTATTTATAAAGTCACTCATTTGATGCTCCACGCTCTTGTACCATTTATACCGTATCATAATACGCTGCTTTTAAATGCCTTGCACATTTCCAAGGTCTGTGCTTTGTGCTGTCAACAAAAGCTGTTACGGACAGAGATTGACTCAAATCCAACGGATGCCTCTTTATTTTAGCTCTTTCTCCTGTATTTGACATCATTGCCCATTGACTCATTAAAAGTCTCTTTGCACTTTGCTCCTTGACTTGAAGCGTCGAACACTCAGTAAATAATGACTGACCACCACGGCAGGTACATCCTACATCCTGAAATACTTACATAAACAAAGCGGGACAAGGTTCTAGGTCTCACACTGTCAATATTCCATTTCAGGGGGAAAAACGACTAGAAAAAAGAAACACACGAATGACGGAAGTTTAGCTCGCAATGTGTGCAAGCTTATTTAGGATTATCAGGAAAGACTTCTCTGAAGAGGTGACTTATGAACGGAGACAGTGGTTTGAATGAATCAGACTTTCAAATATCTGAGAGGAGAGTGAATAGCATGTGCAAAGGCTCAGAGACAAAATGAACCAAGCCTCATAGTAAGAAGACCACGTGTCTTAGGCTGAGGCCGCTCGAGGGAACATGCTGGAAGCGCCTGGAGGAGCAGCTCTGTTGTGCCCTGGGGGCCATGTCCCCGTTTCTCTTCTGCTTCTGATCATTCCATCTGAGTCTCCCTCAGAAGTTCTTCCTGTTCTCCCAGGCTCTCAAGGAGTGGGATTCCCCAGAGCTCAGCTGGGCCTCTATTCTTTCTCCTCTGCACTTTGCCCAGGTTATCACCCACCGGTTGATGAAAACTTGAAAATCACTATTTCCAGTTGTAGAATATGTTCACTCTGACCCTTACTGGTGGCCACAGACACTTATCAGTGTCAACAGGGAGAGTTGCCTGAGTGGTTTACCTTTCTAACCTATAGGCGGGTGAGTGAGGGGAGCAAAGCTGACGTGTGTGGTAATCACGTCTAGGGTCAACATATTCGAGTTGTATGCAGCGTGTCATAACAGGCTCAGGACAGCATCACCCACACAGAAGCCGGTCGTGGAAAGAGCATCTCCAGCGCTTCTCCCGGCTCAGGTGTCCCCTGCCCTCTTCTCTTCTAACCTGCTTGAAAGTCAAGCTCCCATGGACAGAGACATTTATCCCTACAAGACGTCTGGTGGATTCACTGGAGGTCCTTATTCACTGGTTGGGTTTCCCAGGTGATGCTAGTTGTGAAGAACCCGCCTACCAACTCAGGAGACATAAGAGGCGCAGGTTCAGTCCCTGGGTCTGGAGGATCCCCTGGAGGAGCGCATGGCAACCCACTCCAGCATTCTTCCCTGGAGAATCCCATGGACAGAGGAGCCCGGTGAGCTACAGTCCATAGGGTCACAAAGAGTGGGACACGACTAAGTGACTAGCATGTACACTTGCACTGGTTAAAGTCATATGTCTTCATAACCCAACTCTAGGTTGCTCTAGGTAGATGGAACGCTTTTGTATTGGAATATTTCTGGACTGTTCATTCGGCCTCTAATAATTATAAATTACTCAAAAAGCGATTACTGGTAATTTTCACTTGTTACATGGAAGCCGATGGAGTAAAGCCTGCACTCCTGTCTGTGACTCTCAGACCCCTGACCTTCCCCATTGCCTTGACACCAGCCCAGAGCTCTTCCCCGAGCTTTAGTACATCGATATTCACTTCCTTCTTGGTTTCTCCATTTCTTAAACTAAAAAAAATTATTTATTTTTTGTTTACTGTTATTGAAGCATTGTTTACAATGTTTACAATGATTTACAATGTTTCAGATGTATAGCAAAGTGACTCATATACACACATATGCATATATACACATATATATTCATTTTCAGATTCTTTCTCATCATAGGTTATTACAAGAATTTTGTTTTTCATAATTTTTATTGGAGTCTAGTTGATTTACAATGTCGTGTTAGTTTCAAGTATACAGCAAAGCAAATCAGTTATACACATACATATATCCATTCTTTTCTAGATTCTTTCCCACACAGGTAATCACAGAGTATTGAGTGGAGTTCTCCGTGCTATACAGTAGGTCCTCGTTGTTTATTTTATATATAGTAGTGTGTGTCCACTTTGACACACCTGGGAAACGTAAACAGTAGAGGCTAAACTGGACTCTCCTCTCTCCTCCACAGGCCTAACCCAATACTCCTCCAGGATTTCTAGATTATTCTAATGTGATTAATTATTAATAGTAAACTTTCAGTCACCCATGCCCAAATCTAGGAGTCAATTTAGACTTTTCTCTAGTGGAAGTGATGGAATTCCGGTTGAGCTATTTCAAATCCTAAAAGATGATGCTGTGAAAGTGCTGAACTCAATATGTCAACAGATTTGGAAAACTCAGCAGTGGCCACAGGACTGGAAAAGGTCAGTTTTCATTCCAATCCCAAAAAAGGGCAATGCCAAAGAGTGTTCAAACTACCCCACAATTGCACTCATCTCACACGCTAGTAAAGTAATGCTCAAAATTCTCCAAGCCAGGCTTCAGCAATATATGAACCGTGAACTTCCAGATGTTCAAGCCAGTTTTAGAAAAGGCAGAGGAACTAGAGAGCAAATTGCCAACATCCGCTGGATCATGGAAAAAGCAAGAGAGTTCCAAAA
>SJYX01002180.1:318659-329283 GCA_006410675.1 Oreotragus oreotragus | reverse complement strand
TAAAGAAAGCTGAGCACCAAATAATTGGTGCTTTTGAACTGTGGTGTTGGAGAAGACTCTTGAGAGTCCTTGGATTGCAAGGAGATCCAACCAGTCCATCCTAAAGGAGATCAACTCTGAATATTCGTTGGAAGGACTGATGCTGAAGCCAAAACTCCAATACTTTGGCCACCTGATGCAAAGAGCTGACTCATTGGAAAAAGACCCTGATGTTGGAAAGATTGAGGGCAGGAGAAGGGGACAACAGAAGATGAGATGGTTGGATGGCATCACTGACTCAATGGACATGGGTTTGTGTGGACTCTGGGAGTTGGTGATGGACAGGGAGGCCTGGCGTGCTGCAGTCCATGGGGTCGCAAAGAGTTGGACACGACTGAGCAACTGAACTGAACTGAACCGAACTTGCCTCACATCCAATTGATTAACAGATACTTCCAGTTTTATAATTCCCCAATATTTGCCCCAATCCATTCCTTTCTCAACATATTCATAACCTTTGTTCAAGTTAAGTCTCATCACCTTTCACTAGACCACTATGGCCGCCTTCTAACTGGCCTGTTTACTTCTGATTTTACTGATTTCTGATTTCTGAACTCGATCTACACACTAATACCAGAGAGATGCTCTGAAAATCCCTCTTTCCCCAGAACACCATTCCCTTGCTGAAACCCTTTCAATGAGTCCCCATTCAGAAGTAGAGCAAAGTGATTCTTATATACACATATCATTGCATGGACACTGGTAATTTCCCGTTTGGGAAAATTGTGAGCAAAGCTGCCATGGGCATTTGCACGCAAGTCTTTGGTAGGTGACTGTTTTCGCTTCTCTTGGATAAATATTTAGAAGTGGGAGTGTCGGGTCTCACAGTAAATGCATGTCTAATTTAATAAAGAAACTGCCAAACTATTTCCCAGTATGACTGCACCATTTTGCAGTCCTCCCAGCAAAGGATTAGAATTTCAGTTGCTTTGCATCCTCACCAACACTTAGCATTGTCATTTTTATTTTTGTCAGTCTGTTTCTTATATTTCAGGGCAGACTGATATCTTGGTAATTAGGGCAAAGTTTGAGAATATGCAGTTCTTCTCATAAGCAACTTGGTGAAACCCTATATACTGGAGCTTGATACAAAGACAGTGGCCAAGATTTCCTGAGCTCTGGGAGTTGAAAGTTGGCAACAAAAGTGAAAAGACTTTAGGTTTCAGAAGATAAAAATGCAACCAGAAATCATGGTTGAGCCACAGCGTGAGGAGGGGAAATACAGGGCTAGCTAGCTTCCTGGAAGCCTCTGGGCACATTTTCATCAACCAATTCAAAGGCAACTTTCTTTTAAGTATAATTTCTGTTTAAAAACAATTCTCTATTGTGTGTTGTTGATTCATTAACGTTAAAGTCACAGCCAAGCACTTGATGATTCGACTGAAGCTGACCTAAACCGCGTAATTCTCTTCATAAGGTACATCACAGCTCTTTTGATCTTGGGGCCAATAGATAGCACTTCAGGGCTTCAGCACTGTGTTTGGGGGCATTTTAAACAGAAAAGTCACCAAAAGGGCGAACTTGCAAAAACTGTGATACTAGATAGACCACACAAAGGGTGCGTGTTTACAGTAAGAAAACTGAAACAAGAATGCGTTGTTGCCTTGTTCAGCTTTCACTTGGAATGTGCACATTTGGTGACAATGGGTTGCAGGCCCACAAATGACGTGAAAGTGCCACGAGTACTGATGTGGGGAGTACAGGTGAATTTTAGCAAGTAGGTGTATTTGCAGGACTTCCCTGTGGCTCAGATGGTAAAGCGTCTGTCTACAATGCAGGAGACCTGGGTTCAAGCCCTGGTTAATTCTCTTCATAAGGTACATCACAGCTCTTTTGATCTTGGGGCCAATAGATAGCACTTCAGGGCTTCAGCACTGTGTTTGGGGGCATTTTAAACAGAAAAGTCACCAAAAGGGCGAACTTGCAAAAACTGTGATACTAGATAGACCACACAAAGGGTGCGTGTTTACAGTAAGAAAACTGAAACAAGAATGCGTTGTTGCCTTGTTCAGCTTTCACTTGGAATGTGCACATTTGGTGACAATGGGTTGCAGGCCCACAAATGACGTGAAAGTGCCACGAGTACTGATGTGGGGAGTACAGGTGAATTTTAGCAAGTAGGTGTATTTGCAGGACTTCCCTGTGGCTCAGATGGTAAAGCGTCTGTCTACAATGCAGGAGACCTGGGTTCAAGCCCTGGGTTGGGAAGATCCCCTGGAGAAGGAAATGGCAATCCACTCCAGGACTATTGCCTGGAAAATCCCATGGACAGAGGAGCTTTGTAGGCTACAGTCTATGGGGCCGTAAAGAGTCGGACACAACTGAGCGACTTCAGGTGTATTTGCACAGTGGAGTCTGCAGATAATGAGGATAGGTTGTGCATACATGTGTGTGAGTGCTGTGTGTGAGTGCATGTGTAGAAAGTATGCTCTGTGAAGACGTGAATATTGCTGATATGACTTTAGAAAGAAAATCAGCTCTCTGTGGATCCTCAAAATATACTGCATAATCAGTCACTTTTTGATCCAACATTAGTAAATCAAAGGAATTTATTCAAAGCTCCACTTCTCTCCAGAGGTGTTAATAAATTATAATCATTTAACCTCAAACATTCTCTGGATTAAAGTGCTTTGCATTGGTGATGCTTAAATGTGTGAAATGAGTTTTATCCAAAAATATTAATATCCCAGAGTTTAAAAACCGATCACCTTATTGCTGGACACCTAGTTCCCCAGGCTTAGAACTCTTGCTACTCAAAGTTGGGTCTTGGTGGTCATTCCTTATGGAACCTCAGAATTCAGATTTGTGAGAACATTCTAAATTAGCACTCTAATTTTCTCTTTCACTCTCTAACTCTCTTCAACCCTTTCTGGAAGGAGTCAATACAAGGCCCTCCATACCACATTATACTCCATGTAGATTGCTCCTTCCATAGTTTTAATATGTTTCCTTATGGGCCATTCACTCACTTATTTTAAAAAGTCATCCAAGAAATGATGATTGAGCGACTCCTGTGTCCTAAATCGTCACCATGTTCTCTATGGAAATCCACCATCTACTGAAATGCCTCCCTGTCAGCTCTCTGCTGGGTCTGATAACCGTGATTCACATTCCGAAAGCCTTTAACCACCCATCATGCTGATCTTCTATTATCTTTTCTAAAGAGCTTCTTTTGGTGGCAAAGACCAAAACTGAATCCAAAAACTATGTGACCAGTGCAGATGAAACCAACAAACAACAGCAAAAAAGAATCCTGGGATTTGAAACAGACAAAGTTTAAGTTTTTCTAATTATAAAATGAATGGATTTTTTTGTTCCAAAGTGTTTAAAATAGTAAACATCCAATCCCAGCATCCAGAGATCATATTCTTCACAATTTGTTGTCTTTATTTCCTATGCATATTGTTTTAAATAGTTTAAATTGACAATGTATGCATTTTCTTGCCTTTTCCACTTGCCATAATTTCTTTATTAATATAATAATATTCTTTTATCCAATGATATCAGTCAAATTCATGCTATTAAATAAATAGATTCCTTGCAATTAAATAACATTTCAAAGGACGAGTTTTCTGTCCAAGTGAAGTCTTAGTCATTTTTGACATGGTTAAAGATGGCCCATTATTTCTGATTGGAATACACAGTGTTAAATTCATTCCTGGAGAATATAAGGCTCCGTGGTTTTTTACTTCCAATTGTGTTTACCAAGGTCACTTCAGATTTATTCCTACTAAAGGTGTGAATTTAGTAATGGAACTTTAAGTGGCTTTATTATAAATAAGTGACACTTGAACAGAAAACATTTATAAGGATGTCTCAGCTATAAACAAATAAAACAAAAATATTATTTTAAAAATAAAAAATGCTGGAACTTACAGGTTTAAAATAAATAAGTCACAAGGATGTAATGTACAACATGGTGACTATAATCAATAAAACTCTGAAAGTTGTCAAGAGAGTGAAGTTAAAATTTTCATCACAAGAAAAAGACGTTTGCTATAACCTTGGATGATTTCAGAAGGCAGCCAGACGTATTGTGGTGGTGATTTTGCAGTGAACACAAAAAGCAAATCTTTACCTTGTGTGCCTGACACCAATAGAATGGGGTATGTCCATTTTACCTCAGTTTTTAAAAAGGAAAATAAGTAAATAAACCAATCAGCAAACAAAATAATAAAAACAAAAGTAAAGAATGTTAGAAAAACTCCAAAGGTGAGCATAGAGCTTGTCTCTGCTGCAGTTCAAACTTGGCCATAAAGGCAACAACATGGCCTCCTTGAGGCAGTCCATTTCACAAAAGAAATTAGAGCGCCTGTTATTCAGAACTTGTGAGACAAAATCCCCTTCTTTCAAATGTGAGCACTTACTTTATAATTTTAATCATTCCATGCTCACCACCTGACACCTGCCGTGTCCCGCCCGCCCGGCACTCACCCCGCGGAGCATGGCAATGTACCGCTTTCCTTTGTATTTGCTGAAAATAGCAATGAAATGTCCAGAGAACTTTTATGTTAAAGAAGGTTGTTAACTCGCTAGTAGGCAACATGTGCTCTCTGCATTCCCAAGATGAGAAATCAGCAGAGTCTCCAGTCTGATCCCCCGCGAGGGGTGGACTTCACTTGCCCTGTGATCCCCAGCTACAGGGAGACCAGGAAGACAGCGGCTAACTGGTGGCGTAGCTGTGGGTGGGCCCCCTCTCTCCTGCTGCCGCGGGTACGAAGTGAGAGGAAGCCTGTTTCAGGACGCCCTCGATGGGCAAAGGCTGAAGATACGGGCATAAGCATCTTCAACAGAAGAGAGTCCAAAGCGGGATGCTGAAGAGGAAGTCGGTGCGGACGATGCCGCCTGGAGATAAAGCCCAGCCACCATGTCTCAGGCCTGGCGAGGGGGCAGCCGCACGTCCCTGCCCGGGTGTGAGATGCAGCGGCGGGACCTCGGGCCGCGCGGGGATCCGGGGCGCGGTGTGCCGGGATGCTGCCTTCCTACCCTTTCCTCCCGGGTCCACCTGGATTCCTGGCTGACTGTAAGGAGCACAGTCCCATTGCGAGTTTGCTTTGGGAATGTCACGCGCACAGGAAGTATATTTGGCCGGTTCTAAGCCCCCGAAAGTTTTGATTTGCTAGCACAACTTAACCCCAGTTTATCCTGACAGCCACCCTCATGAAAAAGTCTAGCGTAACAAAACGAAATATTTCTCTTCGGAATAACTTCATTTACAAAGGACCAAGCAGAACGGGGGTAGAGACTGGGGTGCTGTGAATGAATTAATTCTTCAAAGCCAGTGGAGCTGGCAGTATTAGAAATTCGCCCGGTCTGACACGGAACACTTGCTGAGTATTTCTTACTCTGTAAGGCAAACTCTCTTTCTTAATTCATTTTAATTTTTCCTCTTCGTATTAGCTCACTCCACAAACATTTGTTTGTTACCTAATATGAACAAATCAAATCATCTTCGAAGATGACATGAACCTTGTATTTGAGGACTTTCTTGCCTGAGGATGAGAATAAAAGATTTCCAAATACTACGATATAAAAGAGGAAGTGTACTTCCCTCCTGTAACTCAGTACTTTGAAAACAAGTATTTAAATCGCTGTATAGCTGTCAGGATCTTGATGCACATACAAAGTTTTTCTTTTCCATAACAAGATATACGCTCTGCGTGGTTTTCTGGAACCTGAATTGTTCACATTTCCAGAGCATCTTTCCATATGAGTACACCAAGACCAACCTCCTTCCTTTCTCAAGCTAATTCTTTTTCCTCGCTGAAGCAGGCTTAATTTGCAGCATCGCCTTAGTTGCAAGTGTACAGAAAAGGGATTCCTATCACTTTCATGGCTACCTGCTCTTTTCCAGATTCTTTTCCTCTGTAGGTTTTCACACGATATTGCATACAGTTCCCTGTGCTATACAGTAGGTCCTTGTTTTTACCAATTTGACATGTATTAGTGTATATACGTTAATTCCAACTCCTGATCTCTCCCCCCTGTCCCGCCCCTGTTATCCCTTTTGGTAAATGCAAGCTTGTTTTCTATGTCTATTCTGTTTGGTTAATAAGTTCATTTATATTATTTTTTTTTCTGATTCCACATATAAGCGATATTGTATGACACTTGCCTTTCTCCACCCGACTTACTTCACTTTGGATGATAACTTCTGGGTTCAGCCATGTTGTTGCAAATGACATTGCTTCATTCTGTTTCATGACTGAGCAAAATCCCACTGTACATACCCACCACACCGTCTTTATCCATTCATCTGTCCGTGGACATTTAGGTTGCTTCCGTGTCTTGGCTACTGTGAGCAGAGCTGCAAGCAGCACTGGAGTGCATGTATCTTTTTGAATTAGAGTTTTCATCATTTCTGGATATATGCCCGGGAGTGGGATTGCTGGATTATATGGTAGCTCTCTATTGTTCTTTATAGTGACTCTGCCAATTTACATTTCCATCAACAGTGTAGGAAGTATCCTCATTATTTTTTTAGGAGTTGTTCTGCATTGTAGTTAGAAATATCTCACTTTATATAACCAAGCCCCCTATTGTGCTTATCTTTTAAAATATAATTATAAAATGAAGAGAGACTTCTTATTCATAAAATAGGTTCACTACAAAAAATGGCATGTTTATTCAATCTGAATGGAAGGATATTAAAAGAAAGAAAAAGAACCTCTCTCAGCTCCATCCTAATTCAAACTTGCTTAAGGGGGAAAAAAGTGGCTTGTTTATTTATGTATGCATAGATTCATTTGTTTCTTGTTTAACTGAAATGTCCATGGATCTAACCCTGAACATATGCACTCTGCTTCTTCCTCATGCTTTATTTCATCTTTCATAATATTCAGATGCTGCAATAGTTTGAGCATAGATTTTTCCAGACTCACATCAAGAAAAAAAAAGTTTATATTCTTTTTTTATAATCTTGGGCCAATCCCCCAACTGGCCCTGATTGGACCAGCGTGCAACTCTTAACATTCATGACCAATCGCTGGCTCACGGGATGGGATAGACCCTTGGCCAGGCTTGGGTGTTATGCTCCACCTCTGGAGTCATGATGATGAAGTGCCCACCCAAAGAGTGTGATCTGAGGGAGAGGAAAAGATATACTTTGACACAAAGAAGGAAGAATAAATATTCTTGGCCAAAAAAATAAATAATGTCCACTCTAGGTCCTGTTTCCCTCTCTGGACCCCTATTAACCTGCTCACATATTTTTCCCTCTTAACAATCACTCATGAATTCTTTTACCAACATTCAGTGGATATACAAGACATATATAAATGGGATCACACCATAGATTTTTCTGCTATTCTCCGTTTCATTAACAGTCCATGCTAGACCTTCCATATGAGCCCCAGAAGTCTACTTCATGCTGTTCAATGACTACATGATACTCCATTAAAAGTATGTACTATAATTCATTTTACAAATTCCCTATTTATGGACCATCAATTTTGGGGAAGTTTGCTGTTGTTCAGCCGCTCAGTCACGTCTGACTCTTTGCGACCCCATGGACTTCAGCACGCCAGGCCTCTCTGCCCTTCACCATCTCCCAGAGCTTGTTCAAGCTCATGTCCATTGAGCCGGTGATGCCATCCAGCCACCTCATCCTCTGTCGTCCTCTTCTCCTCCTGCCTTCAGTCTTTCCCAGTGTCAGAGTCTTTTCTAAGGAGTCAGCTCTTCAAATCAGGTGGCCAAAGTATCTGAGCTTCAGCTTCAGCATCAGGCCTTCCAATGAATATTCAGGATTTGATTACCTTTAGGATTGATTGGTTTGATCTCTTTGCAGTCTGTGGTGTTGGAGAAGACTCCAAAATATCAGTTCTTCAGCACACTCACCTTCTTTATGGTCCAACTCTCACATCCATACATGGCGGGGAGTGTTATAACAACAAATAATGTTCCATTGAACATATTTGCACATAAATCCAACACATGTGTTCAAGTTTATCTCCAAAGCCCAAGACACAAAATTAGTAAGGTCAAAGAGGATGTGCATTTAAAATGTTAATAGACATGTTCAAAAATACAAATAAAACTAGAGGCTGAATTTCTTTGCACACCTATCCATAGTATATGAACATGCCTGAGTTCCATTGTACCTTTGTACTTTTGCTCCAAGCAATGACTAAAAAAGCAGTATTTTCACTTTATTTTGTATGTCATATGTTTACAAGCCACATAAAAGCCATTATCTGTTTCCTGCCTTTTTCCTTGCTTCTTTTTCTTCTAGGTGCTGAATTTCTCTTTCTTACTTCTTAGTATATTAAGAAGTAATAGCATTACTACTAGTAATAGTATTAGCATCCATTCTGCTATGTGAACACCTTTTTTAGACTTTTGACTCTCTATTTTTCTGTGGTATATTTGTCACATCGAACTTTTTCCATTTTTTTTCTGTTCAAATCTGTCAGTCTCTTTTCCTTGTGGTTTCTATGCTTTGCATGTTAGTTAGAAATTACTTTACATGTGAACAAATCTCACTCATGGTTTTCTTCTGGCCCATTAATGCCACTTTGGGGTTTAGGCCATTGATTCATCTAAAGTCTTGGGATGTGGGAGTCCTTAACCACTTGTTTCTCTCTTCTTCTGGTTACGTGGTAGAGGGCATATACACAGCTCACAGTGGACTGAACTATGAAACTAATACTACACGATCAATCGAGAGCCAGACTGGCACGAAGAGGGCTTCCCTGGTGGCTCAGCTGGCAAAGGCCCCGCCCTCCTTGCAGGGAGGCACAAATCACTGCAGGTCAAACCACTGATTGTCAAGGCAAAGCCTCACTCTTCCCTCTGATACGCAATCTGCTGAGCTTGAGGCAGTGGCATTTCTACCATCTTGAGTCTTCGAGTGAATACAATTGCCCAGAGTCCCTGGGCAACCATGAATGAAAAATAAACTTTTTGGGGGATGGAACCACTATGAGTTGGATGCTTTTTTCACTGCAGCATGAAGTGAAGTGAAGTGAAGTTGCTCAGTCGTGTCCGACTCTTTGCGGCCCCATAGACTGTAGCCTACAAGGCTCCTCTGTCCATGGGGTTTGCCAGGCAATAGTACTGGAGTGGATTGCCATTTCCTTCTCCAGGGGATCTTCCCAACCCAGGGCTTGAACCCTGGTCTCCTGCACTGTAGACAGATGCTTTACCGTCTGAGCCACAGGGAAGTATAACCAGCTGCAGCATAACCAACCCCATTCCCGGTGACACAGGAGATCATGAGTTCTGTCTGCACCTTTGTTTAATAGAGACTCTCGTGTCCAGAATGTCCCGTCTCCTCTCTCGGGTGCAGTTTTACAGCCAATGGTTTCCTTTCCCCTCCCGTGTTGCCTCCCTGCTGGCATTTGCTTGCACTTGCTCCTCCTTCCAGCTCCTAGCCCCAGCAGGTTTCGTTGGGGTGTCCTCTCACGGATGGAACTCACTTTGCCACCTATTCAACAAATTGTTAAGTTCCTGGAATGCGTGCCTCCAGGAGCAACTCTCAAGCAACATCTGAGGAATGCTGAAGGATAAACACTGTAGTGCCCTTATCCTTTGGGTGAGATGCTCTACAGTGGAAAAACTTGCAGGGGCTTCCCCTGCTTCTCCAGTGGGATTGTACTTCATAATCCTGCTCAGTATTTGTCCGATGACAACCTTGGTAACTCCATTCTCACACAACTCAGAATGTCCTCCCCACAAAGGGGACATAGAGGAGGCAACAGGACATCCTCCAGTAGAGCTTAATGTGAACTCAGGCCTGAATGCCGTCAAGTCTCAGAAGACAGAGCTGATTCCCGAGAATGTGATAAAGCAGTCAATTACTCCATGTTCATTCACATTTAGTGCTTAGTGTTCATGATTACTGTTTAGATTTGGTTAAAGCTATTTGAAATCCTAGTTTAAATTCTTTTTTAACAAAGATTTTTCAGCTTAAAACTGAATTTGTTGAGTTTTAAGTCTCCCTGCTATGCAGGAGACCCAGGTTTGATTCCTAGCTTGGGAAGAGCCACTGGAGAAGGGTATGTCAAGCCACTTCAGTATTCTTGCCTGGAGAATCCCATGGATCGAGTATCTTGGTGGACTACAGTCCATGGGGTCACAAAGAGTCAAACACACCTGAGCAACTAACATATTTGTATGAATTAAGGGCGTAAGCTCCTGTGGAGAACAGTATGGAAGCTCCTTAAGAAACTAGAGCTACCTTATGACCCAGGAATCTCAGTCCTGGGCATAGACCTGGAAAAGGCAAAACTCTGATTTGAAAAAATATATACGCACCCTCATGTTCATAGCACTATTTACAATAGCCAAGGCATATCAATAAACGTCCACCAATAAATGAGTGAATAAAAAAGAGACAGCGTATATGTACCATGGGATGTTACTCAGCCAGAAAAAAGAATGAATAGTGCCATTTGCAGCTACACAAATGGGCCTAGAGAGTGTTGTACTAAGTGAGGTAAGTCAGACAGAGAAAGGCAGACACCATGCATCATCACTCATGTCTGGGATCTAGGGGAAAGATTAGTACAAATGAACTTATGTACAAAGCAGAAACCAGCTCACAGACATAGAGAACAAACTCATGGTCACCGCAGGGAAAGACGGG
>SJYX01002180.1:305390-317340 GCA_006410675.1 Oreotragus oreotragus | reverse complement strand
GCAGGGGCCGGGGGAGGGGGCTTCCCTGGTGGCCTGATGGTAAAAAATCTGCCTGCAGTGCAGGATACCCAGCTTCCATCCCTGGGTCACAAAGCTTAGCTGGAGGAGGGCATGACCACCCACTCCTGTATATTTGCCTGAAGGACCCCATGGACACAGGAGCCTGGTGGGCTACCGCTCGTGGGGTCGCAAAGCGTGCACTCACCAGGCACCGGGCTGCACATCAGGAAAGGCGGGCGAGAGCGAGTATACGGGCCAGAGGCGCACAGACACCATTCTGTGCTTTACGACAGTTCTTGAGATGATACTAATTAAGATAAATTTAATAAATCTTTATTGATGGTCAAGTTCAAGTGGCAAGACATTTTCTGAGTGAAAGAGAGTATGTTACTGTCCAAAGGATTGGATATTTATTTACCTCAAGTAATTAAAAACTTATGTCTCCCATGCGAGGGCATTTCAAGAAGGTAGAGGTCTGAGTCGTGAAGCTGAAACCTTTCCACCTTGAATTAACCAGCATCCTCAGAGATGAACACGTGTCAGATGAGAAAGTTCAAGCTTTACTTGCCTAAGGCAACAGGAAACCAACAAAATAAAGCCGTTTTAATCTACCAGCAGACCCAAAACCAAAAATCTCTTTCAAACAATAGTTTGTTTTTTTTTTAACTGTTTTGTCATAAGGCAATATTACTCTATATTACAGAAAAGGTGGCTTAAGGAACTCAGAAAGAAAAACTCATTTGTGCAGTTTACATGAGATGACGGCTGTGGGAGGAATTTTTCTACTACCAGCAAAGCAAGGGAAAAAAATCTTTTTGTTTTGTTTTTTGTTTTTTTGCAGAACTTGCAGAAACAATAACTTTAAATCAGCTCTCCCGATCTACCACAGGATCTGGGTAATTATCCCCAATAGGTCCCTTTAGTGAGTCAGTTTCTATTTTTTCTTCAAAAGTAGTTTCTTTTTGACATTTTTATGCAGTCTTTCTGTTTGCTAAAATAACAGAAGTCTCCTATTACGAAAGCATCAACAACTGTCAGGGATTTTGTTTCTCCAGAGTGTAGCTCTCAAGTCTTCTGACACAGTGGCCAATAGGGAAATCTGAGCTTCAGATTTTGTATAAATTCCTTTTCCTTTAGCAGATAAATGAAACTGAATTTGAGACTGTCCACTGATTTATTTAATTGTCAAACACACCGATGCTGCATATCTGAAGTCTTTTCATGAGTTTTTTGAAATATCTTTTTCTTCTTTTTGTTTTTTAAACTTTATTCTGATCTTAAAGAATCCAGTAGAACTGAAAAAGAAAAATAGAAAAATCAAATAATGAGAACTCTTGCCTCTGGCAAGGACAGAGGGAAAAAAAGAACTTATTTACCCCCACCTAAGACAACCAAAAATTAGACAAAAATATATGAGGCAATGGTTTTAAGACACTGGATCTTCAAATGATGAAGGGTGCTGGTCCCTGAGATATGAGAAATAAATCAGGTGAACTCTATGCTGCTCCACTTTGCTACCTTTAAACAGCTTCCAGGTCACGTCTAGAGAGTGAGAGTTCAGGAGGAATGCAGCCAACTCCTTGAGTTGAGGAAAGCAAAGCAACACAGTTCACAGGACAGTGTACCAGAGAGGAAAGAGCTGCACAGAGAAAGTTCTGCAGAGTGCCTGCCTTGAATACCCAGGTCAGTACAGATCAGTGCATGCATGTGAGAGAATTACCTGAAGCTGGACAAAGGATCAGCCAAAGGATTAAAAGTTCCAGTGTTCAGTGAACACTCAGGACTAAATAGTGTCTATATGCATCAGGCAGATTGGAAACCTGAAGATTTACAGGGCATTGAGTACAATGCTCTAAAGAATCTTTTGTTGATGAGGAATACTTAGCCCATGAGTAAGGCAATGGCACCCCACTCCAGTACTCTTGCCTGGAAAATCCCATGGATGGAGGAGCCTGGTGGGCTGCAGTCCAGGGGGTCACTGAGAGTTGGACACAACCCAGTGACTTCACTTTCACTTTTCACTTTCATGCATCGGAGAAGGAAATGGCAACCCACTCCAGTGTTCTTGCCTGGAGAATCCCAGGGACGGTGGAGCCTGGTGGGCTGCTGTCTATGGGGTCGCACAGACTCGGACACGACTGAAGCGACTCAGCAGCAGCCGCAGACACTACACCGGTTCTAACAGTTAGTAAAAGCAAGACCAGAAAAGCCCAAACTGTTTCCTAGTAACTCAACTGTGTCCCGGAGCAAAGCTCAAGAGTATTTATAGAAATACACAAATATTCAACACCCTTCAAGGTATAATTTACAATGTCTGGCATTCAATCAAAAAGTTCCAGACAAACAAAGAAACAGGAAAATATGATCCATCATAAGCAGATAAATCAATCAATTGAATTTGATTAAGAACTAACCACAGATGTTAGAGTTACAAGAGAAGGATATTAAAATGGTTATTATAATTGCATTCCATATGTTCAAAAAGTTAAGCAAAAATATGGAAGATATTTAAAAATATCCAAATCAAACTTCTAGTGCTGAAAACTGCAGTGTGTGAAGTAAAAAATACACTTTCTAGGACTAACAGGAGGTTAGATGTTGCGAGAGAAAAGATTAGTGAACTTGAAGACATTCCAATGGAAACGATCCAAAAGGAAACACAGAACTGTTCAAACTTGCACAGAGTGTCAGGGAGGCGTGGGGTAGTTTCAAGCAGCCTAAAATATGAAGTCACAATGGGAGAGAGGCAAAAAATTTTGGGATGAACATTTTCCAAATTTGCTGAAAACTATAAATACCTGAAGCTGAGAACCTACAGAAACATAAAGAAAATGATACAAAGCCACAGCGTAATCAAACTGATTAAAGCCAGTGACAGACAGAAAACCCTAAAAGCAACCAGAGAGAAAGGTGTGTACGAGGAGACAAAGAAAAGAAGAATAGTTCTTGTTGCAGTCAAGGCAAGAGAAAAAAAAAACAGTGGAGCAACATTTGTCATGTATTGAAAAGAAACAAATCTGTCTTTCTAGAATGCAGTACTTAGGGACAATGTCTTTCAAAAACGAAAGCAAGATGAAGACGTTTTTAGTCGTATGAACGCTGAAAGAATGCATCTACTTCTTGAGAACATGAGTAAAATTGATAAATCTCTACATTAGTCAGGGGAAAGGAAAATATAAATTGTCACTCTCAGAAAAGAGAGAGGCGATATTACTACTGAAGTGAAGTCGCTCAGTTGTGTCCGACCCTTTGCGACCCCATGGACTGTAGCCTACCAGGCTCCTCCCTCCACGGGATTCTCCAGGCAAGAATATTGGAGTGGGTTGCCATTTCCTTCTCCAGGGGATCTTCCCGACCCCGGAGTCGAACCCGTGATATTACTAGAGACTTCACAAATATCAAAATGATACTATATGCACAAATTTATACCAATAAACTCTGCAACTAGAAGGCAATGGACAAATGCCTTGAAACACACAGACCATCAAACCTCAGGCAAGAAAAGTTAGGTATGATAAATAGCCCTCCATCTATTAAAGAAGCTAACTTTGTAGGTTAGTTTCTGACGAAGAAATACTGAGACACAGAAAGCTTCACTGGAATATTACCCTGAAGACTTAAGGAAAAGTAATATCAGTTCTACAAAAATACTTCCCCACAATTGAAATGGAGAAAATACTCCCCAACTCAGGCTATGAGGCCAGAAATGCCCTGATATCAAAAACAATGGAGATATTAAAAGGAAAAAATTGCAGACAAATATTCTTCATGATCAAAAATAAACTTTTTCCTAATGAAATGTGAAAAATTAAATCTGACACTATATAAAAAGATAACATATTGTGAACAAATGTGAAAGCTTGTGCAAAGTCAGTTTAATAGTAGAAAATTTCCAGCGGCCATTATAATACAAAGAAACAAATAAATAAATTGAAGAAAAAATTACACTAACAGCTCAATAGATGGAGAAGCATGCACTTAACAAAATTCAGCAAAAATTCCTGATAAAAAACTCTTCAAAAACTAGAAACACAAGAGACCTTCCTCAATTTTATAAAGCACATAAGTAAAAATACAGCTAAAAACCTGTAAATATAGCTTTATCTATGATCAGGAACAAAGTAGATAGCCCGCTCTACCACTGCTCTTCAATATTGTAAGGAATTTCTTGTCAAAGCAATAAGGCAAGAAAAGGAAATAAAAGCAGCCAGATTGGAAAGGCATAGATAAAAGAAACTTTATTAAAAAATGATGTCATTCTTTATCCATAATCTCCATTGGAATCTAAAAAAAAATCCAAAAAATGAATAGACACAAGTTTAAGAAATATTTCAAGATAAAATATCAATATATAAAATCTGGGACTTTTTTTCTGTATTAACAATAAAAATTCAGATATTTAAATTTTTTAAAATTGCCAGAAGAAATAATTCTTCCTAAATCATTCCGTAAGGTCAGCATTTTCCTGTCACCAAAGCCAGCCAGTTTAGTTCAGCTCAGTCGTGTTCAATTCTTTATGACCCCATGGACTGCAGGACAACAGACGTCCCTGTCCATCACCAACAGCTCCAGCTTGCTCAAACTCATGTCCATCAAGTCAGTGATGCCATCCAACCATCTCATCCTCTGTTGTCCCCTTCTCCTCCCGCCTTCAATCTTTCCTAGCATCAGGGTCTTTTCCAATGAGTCAGCTCTTAGCATCAGGTGGCCAAAGTATTGGAGTTTCAGCTTCAGCATCAGTCCTTCCAATGAATATTCAGGATTGATTTCCTTTAGGATGGACTGATTGGATCTCCTTGCAGCCCTAGGGACTCTCAAGAGTCTTCTCCAGCACCACAGTTCAAAAGCATCAATTCTTTGGCGCTCAGCCTTCTTCACAGTCCAACTCTCACATCCATACATGACCACTGGAAAAACCATAGCCTTGACTAGACGGACCTTTGTTGGTAAAGTAATGTCGCTGATTTTAATATGCTCTCTAGGTTGGTGACAACTTTTCTTCCAAGGAGCAAGGGTCTTTTAATTTCATGGCTGCAGTCACCATCTGCAGTGATTTTGGAGTCTAAGTAGAAAAGTCAGCCACTGTTTCCATCATTTCCCCATCTATTTGCCAAAAAGTGTTGGGACTGGATGTCATGATCTTAGTTTTCTGGAGGTTGAGTTTTAAGCCAACTTTTGCATTCTCTTCTTTCCCTTTCATCAAGAGGCTCTTTAGTTCTTCACTTTCTACCATAAAGATGGTGTCATCTGTGTATATGAGGTTATTGATATTTCTCCCAGCAATCTTGATTCCAGCTTGTGCTTCATCAAACACAAGACTTTGCATGATGTACTCTGCATATAAGTTAAATAAGCAGGGTGACAATATACAGCTTTGATGGACTCCGTTCCCAATTCAGAAATAGTCTGTTGTTCCATGCCTGATTCTGCCTGTTGCTTCTTGACCTGCATACAAGTTTCTCAGGAAGCAGGTAAGGCAATCGCTATTCCTATCACTTGAAGATTTTTTCACAGTTTGTTGTGATCCACACAATCAAAGGCTTTGGTGTAGTCAATAAAACAGAAGTAGATGCTTTTCTGAAACTCTCCTGCTTTTTCCATGATCCAGTGGATTTTGGCGATTTGATCTCTGGTTCCTCTGCCTTTTCTAAATTCAACTTGAACATCTGGAAGTTCACGGTTCACATACTGTTGGGCCTGGCTTGGAGAATTTTGAGAATTACTTTGCTAACATTGAAATGAGTGCCATTGTGCAGTAGTTCAAACATTCTTGGACATTGTCTTTCTTTGGGATTGGAATGAAAACTTCCCTTTTCCAATTCTGTGGCCACTGATGAGTTTTCCAAATATGCTGGTATATTGAGTGGAGCACTTTCACAGCATCATCTTTCAGGATTTGAAACAGCTCAACTGGAATTCCATCACCGCCACTAGCTTTGTTTGTAGTGATGTTTCCTAAGGCCAATGGACTTCCCCTGTGGCTCAGCTGATAAAGAATCTGTCTGCAATGCAAGAGACCTGAGTTTGATCCCTGGGTTGGGAAGATTCCCTGGAGAAGGGAAAGGCTACCCACTCCAGTATTCTGGCCTGGAAAATTCTGTGCACTGCATAGTCCATGGGGCCACAAAGAGATGGACATGACTAACTGACTTTTATTTCACTTTCCTAAGGCCCACTTGACTTTGCATTCCAGGATGTCTGGCTCTAGGTGAATGATCACACCATCATGGTTATCTGGGTCATGAATATCTTTTTTGTATAGTTTTTCTGTGTATTCTTGCCACCTCCTAATATTTCTTCTGTTAGGTCCGTAACATTTCTGTCCTTTATTGTGCCCATCTTTGCGTGAAATGTTCCCTTGATATCCCTAATTTTCTTCAAGAGATCTCTAGTCTTTCCCACTCTTTGCTTTCCTCTATTTCTTTGCATTGATCACTGAGGAAGGCTTTCTTATTTCTCCTTGCTATTTTTTAGAACTTTTCATTCAAATATGTATATCTTTTCTTGTCTCCTTTGCTGTTAGCTTCTCTTCTTTTCTCAGTTATTCGTAAGGCCTCTCAGACAAACATTTTGCCTTTTTGCATTTCTTTTTCTTGGGGATGGCCTTGATCC
Source organism: Oreotragus oreotragus (assembly GCA_006410675.1). Taxonomy (NCBI): domain Eukaryota; kingdom Metazoa; phylum Chordata; class Mammalia; order Artiodactyla; family Bovidae; genus Oreotragus; species Oreotragus oreotragus. Next base: position 310,728 of record SJYX01002180.1, on the reverse strand, counting down.
CTGCCTCCTGTACAATGTAATAAACCTCCATCCATAGTTCTTCAGGCACTCTGTCTATCAGATCTAATCCCTGAAATCTGTTTGCCAGTTTTACTGTATAATTATTAGGGATTCGATTTAGGTCATACCTGAACGGTCTAATGGTTTTCCCTACTTTGTTCAATTTAAGTCTGAATTTTGCAATAAGGAGTCCATGATCACTATCACAGTTAGCTCCCAGTCTTTTTTTTTTTTTTTTTGCTGATTCTGTAGAACTTCTCCATCTTTGGCTGCAAATAATATAATCAATCTGATTTTGGTGTTTACCATCTGATGATGTTCATGTGTAGAGTCTTCTCTTGTGTGTCGTCCTGCATTCTCTTGGCAAAACTCTGTTAACCTTTGCCCTGTTTCACTTTGTATTCCAAGGCCAAATTTGCCTATTACTCCATGTATCTCTTGACTTCCTACTTTAGCATTCCAGTCCCCTATAATGAAAAGGACATCTTTTTTCTGTGTTAGCTCTAGATCTTGTAGGTCTTCACAGAACCGTTCAACTTCAGCTTCTTCAGTATTACTGGTTGGGGCATAGATTTGGATTACCATGATATTGAATGGTTTGCCTTGGAACGAACAGAGATCATTCTGTCATTTTTGAGATTTCACCCAAGTACTGCATTTTGGACTCTTTGTTGACTATATGGGCTACTCCACTTCCAATTTACCTTGATTCATGGACCTAACATTGCAGGTTCCTATGCAATATTGTTCTTTACAGCATCAGACCTTACTTCCATCACCAGTCACATCCACAACTGGACGATGTTTTTGCTTTGTTTCAGCCTCTTTATTCCTTCTGGAGCTATTTCTCCTCTCTTCTCCAGTGGCATATTGGGCACCTACCAGCTGGGGTGTTCATCTTTCAGTGCCATATATTTTTGCTTTTCATACTGTTTATGGGGTTCTCGTGGAAAGAATATTGATGCGGTTTGCCATTCCCTTCTCCAGTGGACTTCATTTTGTCAGAACTCTCCACCATGACCCATCCATGACCCCTCTATGACCCGCCCATGAGCCACCCATGACCCACCCATGTCTTGGGTGCCCCTACCTGGCATGGCTCATAGTTTCACTGAGTTAGACAAGGCTGTGGTCCATGTGATCAGTTTGATTATTTTTCTGTGATTGTGGCTTTCTTTCTGTTTTCCCATCAGATGGATAAGAGTAGGAGGCTTATGGAAGCTTCCTGATGGGAGAGACTGGCTGGGGGAAACTGGGTCTTATTCTGATGGGCAGGGCCATGCTCAGTAAATCTTTAATCCAATCTTCTGTCAATGGGCAAGGCTGTGTTCCCACCCAGATGTTTGACCTGAGACCAAGCTATGGTGGAAGTAATGGAGATAATGGCGACCTCCTTCAAAAGACCCCCAAACAGCCAACCCTGTGGCAGGCCACTGCAGACCTACAGCCCCACTGGAGGCTCCTGGATCCACCAGGCAAGCTTTGGTCAGTCTCTTGTGGGGTCACTGCTCCTTTCTCCAGGTCCCGTGTGCACGGGGTTTTGTTTGTGCTCTCCAAGAGTCTGTTTCCCCAGTCCTGTGGAAGTTCTGGCAGCTCTATGGTGGGGTTAATGGTGACCTCCTCCAAATCCAGACAAAACTATATCCAAAAAAAAAGAAAGAGAATACGGACAATTATTCCTGATGAACACAGGTGCAATAATTTTCAACAGTGCATTAGCAAACTGAATTCAACACTACCTTAAAAGGATCATACGTGATCAAGTAGGATTTATCCCAGGGATGCAAAGATGTTTCAAATTTGCAAATCAATCAATATGATATACATTAACAAAATTAAGGATTAAAATTATATGATTATCTTTGTAGATGCAGCAAAAGCTTTTAATAAAATTCAGCATTCATTTATGATAAAAATTCTCAGCAAAGTCAAGATTTTTGAAAAAAATATGAAATTATTTTTAACATCAATATAGGTATGGATTTTGTCAACAAGACACAAAAATAATAAACTTAAAAAAAAAAGCCAAAATTCTGTTGCATTAAAATGAAGAACATCTATTTTTCTAAGTATAGCATAACAGAAGAGCCACAACAAATGATAACGGAGGAAAAATATCTGCCCCATATATATTACTGGCAAGAGACATTTACTACTACTGACATTATAATAGGCTGAATGTTTATCTGTTCTCAAAACTCATATGTTGACATCCTAACCACCAGTGGGATGACGTTAGGATGTGGGACCTTTGGAAGGGTTAATTAGGTCATGAGGGCGAGGCCCTCATGAATCCGATTAGGGCCCTTACAGAGAGGAAAAAGAGAAGCTGACTTAAGGAGAAGATCTTGTCTGCAAACCAGGAAAAGTGACCTCACTGAAGAACAGATCTGCTAGAACTGAAATCATGGACTTCCTGGCAGCTAGAACACTGAGACGTAAATTTCTGCTATTTAAGAAGAAAAAAATGCTGTCAAGAGTGACATTAAAAATGTGCAACAGTTAAGGATAAATTTGACAAAAGACTTGAAAGACCTGAACACTGAAAATTATAAATATGACAATAATTAAACGTGTAAATAAGTGGTGAGAGAGACCATGTACACCAGTCAGAAGACTCAATAATGTTAAGAAGTTTACTTCCAGTGGGATGACGTTAGGATGTGGGACCTTTGGAAGGGTTAATTAGGTCATGAGGGCGAGGCCCTCATGAATCCGATTAGGGCCCTTACAGAGAGGAAAAAGAGAAGCTGACTTAAGGAGAAGATCTTGTCTGCAAACCAGGAAAAGTGACCTCACTGAAGAACAGATCTGCTAGAACTGAAATCATGGACTTCCTGGCAGCTAGAACACTGAGACGTAAATTTCTGCTATTTAAGAAGAAAAAAATGCTGTCAAGAGTGACATTAAAAATGTGCAACAGTTAAGGATAAATTTGACAAAAGACTTGAAAGACCTGAACACTGAAAATTATAAATATGACAATAATTAAACGTGTAAATAAGTGGTGAGAGAGACCATGTACACCAGTCAGAAGACTCAATAATGTTAAGAAGTTTACTCTCCCCCAAATCAAGCAATAGATTTTAAAACACCAATTAAAACCCTTGCAGGCTTTTCTGTAGAAATTAACTGACTGGTTCTAAAATTGATATAAAAATCCAAAGGATCTAGAGTAGCCAAAACAGTGTGGAAATGGGTGATCAATTTAGAGGAAAAACAGCAATGAAGCTACAAAATTTAAGACAGTGAGGCGTTGGTGTAAAGACAGACAAATGGATGAATGGAAAAGGATAGAGTCTATAGATTCAGACTTATTCAGACAACTGATTTTGACAAAGTTTCAAGGCAATTCAGTAAAGAAAACTTTGCTCTTTTCAACAACTGGTGCTGAGATAATTGAATATTATATACAGTTTTAATAGTGCAAGATATGGATACATATACTATATATATATATATCGATGATACATCTCTTGTACCATAAAGAAAACTTTGTTGACTTTGTATTACTTTAAGATATGATTCCAAATGTACAATCTTTAAAAGAAAACAGTAACAAACTGAGCGTCAGATTTTAATCAAATTTAAAATGTCTGCTTTTTGAAATGCACTGATAACAGAATGGAAGACTGTTCTACAGACTTAGAAAGACATTGGCAAATTACACATCTGATTAAGGGCTTGTATCTAAAGCATACGTTCAAGCCTCAACAATAAGAAAACAAACAGTTGGCAACAGATTTGTAAAAAGTACTTCACCAAAGAAGGTATACTGAAGGCAGATCCTCAACAACATTGAATTAAGGCCACAATGAGCACAAAAGACCTGAGAGAGCAAGAATTCTCTTTAAAACATTTTCCATACCTGGTATTACCAAGGGTTTTGGAACAACTGAACTTTAAGCACACTGGTGAGAATGATTCTAAAAGGGCTCAACTCCTTTGGGGTAAAAACATTTAGTAATTGTCTTAAAAAGTGAAATGTACCTATGTGTAATCCAGGCAGTCCACTTCCAGATATTTATCCAGGAAAGTTAATTTAAATTGGTAGATTTATTTGTATTAGTTCATGGTAAATTTACTTATATTAGTTCAAAACTGGAAACAGCACAGAGAAAAAATATAAAGAAACTGTGGTGTAGTAACATATACTATAAAAGTCGCTTGCTCCTGGGAAGGAAAGTTATGACCAACCTAGACAGCATATTAAAAAGCAGAGACATCACTTTGCCAGCAAAGGTCCATATGGTCAAAGCTATCATTTTCCCAGTGGTCATGTATGGATCTGAGAGATGAACCATAAAGAAGGCTGAATGTCAAAGAATTATGCTTTCAAACTGTGGTGTTGGACAAGACTCTTGAGAGTCCCTTGGACTGCAAGGAGATCCACCCAGTCCATCCTAAGGAAATCAGTCCTGAATATTCATTGGAAGGACTGATGCTGAAGCTGAAACTCCAATACTTTGGCCACCTGATGCGAATACATAACTCACTGGGGAAGACCCTGATGCTGGGAAAGAGTGAAGGCAGGAGGAGAAGGGGACAACAGAGGATGAGATGGTTGGATGGCATCACCAACTCGATGGACATGAGTTTGAGCAACTCCAAGAGATAGTGAAGGACACGGTAGCCAGAGTCAGACATGACTTAGTGACTAAATAATGACAATAGTAACATAATAGAACTCACTCATAGAAACACAGAAATTACTGATGCAAAGAATGACAGGGGTGAATCTCAAAATAATTATGCTGAGCGAAAGAAGCCAGACACTCCCCCCAGCAACAAAAACACAGTCAGTGGGACTCTGTTTGTCTATGTTTCCAGAAAACAGCTTAGAGGCTGACTGGGGCTGGGAAGGGGAGAGGCAAAAGGAAGTGATTAGGGAGAAGTATGGAGAAACTTTGGGTGTGATGAGTGCTTGCATTACTTGATTGTTTATAGTTTCGTGGGTGTGAACACGTGTCAAAACTTACCAAACAGTACACATTGAATAAGCTCTGCAACTATTCCTCAATAAAGCTGATAAAATGTTTACGTATAAAAAAAGTAGACCGGCTCTTTCCTTTTATGCAAATCCAGAAGCCCCTTTAAGGAAAATGGCCCCACAAATGGTTATCAGGCTGTAATCTTGGGAGGTATAAGAATTCACCTAGAGGGTGAAGCAATTGCTTTCACCTAAAGCTTGAATGACTTCCCCGGCAGCTCAGATGGTAAAGAGTCTGCCTTCAGTGCGGAAGACTGGGTTCGATTCCTGGGTTGGGAAGATCCCCCAGAGAAAGAAATGACAACCCACTCCAGTATCCTTACCTGCAAAATTCTATGGACGGATTAG